>OMNS01045929.1:3419-13984 GCA_900303225.1 Laemonema laureysi | reverse complement strand
AGAGAGAAAGAGAGAAGGGGGGGGGGAGACAGAGAGAGAGAGAGAGAGAGAGAGAGAGAGAGAGAGAGAGAGATAGAGAGAGAGACAGAGACAGAGAGAGAGAGAGAGACACAGAGAGAGAGGAAGGGAGAGAGACAGAGAGAGGAAGGGAGAGAGAGAGAGAGGGAGAGGGAGAGAGAGAGAAACAGAGAAAGAGGGAGAGACAGAGAGAGGAAGGGAGAGAGAGAGAGAGGGAGAGGAAGAGAGAGAGAAACAGAGAAAGAGGAAGAGAGAGAGAGAGAGAGGAAGAGAGAGAGAAACAGAGAAAGAGGAAGAGAGAGATAGGAAGAGCAAGATAGAGGAAGAGAGAGAGAGAGAGAGAGAGAGAGAGAGAGAGATCAGCACTGTGGACAGCTCATTGTGTTTCTTTGCTCAGTTGTTTTAGTCCCGTGTTTTCGTGCCAAGCGTTCGGTCTTATTAGACGTTCTCTATAACGTGACAGCCTCAGTCATGTTTATTAAATGCTCGTCAAAAAGAAAACCTATATCGCTGTGCAGTAATATTGCTTCGTTTCCACCGACAGGCCCTATCCCTTTGCAGAAGGTCCAGGAGATGTTTAGAGATTTGTTTTCAAGACCAGCGATGTGTTGGTGGCAGTGTGTTGAACCCCGAGGTCCTGCCAAACCTAGTTGGCATGTCTCTAGACGACAGGGTCTGTCTGTTAAATGACATTACAGTCAGGCCACTGTGTTTCACAAGACGACTAGCTGTTCACTTCATACTGGCTACTGTGTATGCATGTATGCTCACCTCACCTCCACCACACAAGCGTACAAATGAGCATGAAATGCAGACATACACATGAGAAGGACATCATTGTTCACTGCTAGCTTTAGAAAGCCTTGTGCAGACGGGGGTGAGGACCTCCCAGCACCCCTGCCTTCAGCTGGTTCTGTGGGGTGACCCACCTCCACTAATTAGACAGACCCAATTATGCAAAGTGTCGGCACCTGCTCATCTGCTGGCTTTACAGCAGCCAACAGCTGCACAGTCGGTGGGACAGGTGCAGTGGCTCGTTAAGCTCATGCTAAACGAGTGTATTGTTAGGAGACACGCCGGGCGGTACACCGACAGCTCGCTGGCTACAGGTGCGACTTCGTCTGCCTCTTCTTCATCACCTTTGTCCCGGATGTTGTATTAAAAACAGGGGCAGGGTAGTGTCGCGTCTCGAGGGCATTAGACTCCCAGGCGAAAGGTGGGTTCGATCCCCGTTTCCCTGGAGACAGCCTCTACAGAGTAAGGTCCGACAATACAGCCACTGAATGTTTCCTGTGTTTGGGAGATCGGGGCGATGCAGGTGAGGTGGAGATGCTTGTTGAAGGTCATGCTGTGGTTTTTAAAGGAGAGGTTAGTGGGTTCTAGTTGGCCTCTGAGGACTCGTCCTCATCTGTTGTGATGACAAGTGGCAGCACTGCAAATGCACCAGTGGTTTCACTGGTTGACATTACTGGGCTAGCTGCTCTGCTGGGAGCTAGCGGCCCCTGGGGAATTGGGATTTGGATTTTATTGGAATTTTTATTTTCACACACCAACCTACTAAAAAAGAGGCATATTTTAACATCTCTGCATCTTGGTCCGATGAAATATGTATGATGTGCACATGCTTCGGTGTTATCTAGTGCACGCCCTACAGTACACTGGGAAACAAGTAGTTAACTGCAAAAGATTGCTCATTTTTCATGTAATTGTATATAATATTATGTATTATTACATAATATATGTCTAGAAATACAATAGGTATCCACAGTTTCACTGTGAATGCCTAAAAAGATTTAAATAATAATAATAATAATAATAATTATGTTTTTCTGCTATGTAACGGTCTTGAAAGGACAATTCCACTTAATTGAGGGTAAATGTATTCAGTGTACAGTAGGATCCTGGGCACATTGTACACACCAACAAAATGAACAAAACACGACAGAACAAAACAGTAGCTGGTGTCCCCTGCACACATATACGATTTCTCCCCTGGGTGACAGCTTCTCAACCACAGCTTCTCAGCACTCATCAGCTACAAAGTACACATTATGCTAGCTAGGCAGCAGTAGGGGTTTAGTGTACAAACAAGGGCCAAACGTTTGGCCCTTTTTAAGCATGCATGCCTGCCTCCCCTCTGATGGTGTCACACCTCTGCTGAACATCTGCTAAATGACATCTACCTGTCCACCGCCCCCCCCCACCTGTCAGACCACCAGCTCACACCTGTTTACTGAATGCTAAATACATGAACACACACACACACACACACACACACACACAGCTCCTGTGTGAGACGTCGGACTGAAGCGAAATGTTCCAAGAGGAACACAAGAGGCTGTCAAATACTTGTTCATCTATATATACAGAAAAAACTGTGATATTACATAACACCGATGTGGAGAACACAGTACAACGCACCACCTTAGCAGGCATCACCTCGTCGTCTCACGCGCAGCGTAAACGTCTTTTAATGAAACACTTGGTGGAGGTTGAACACAAGCTGTTCCCTGTGTGTGGTCTCGCTGCGTTGCTCCACAACACGGACGCCGTAACACTCGCTCACAAAACAGGCCTTCTGTGATTGATGAGCGCCTTAATCACCTCAAACTGCGGCGAACTGCTCTGTACACACTAATGTGATTTTACTGTTGTAAATTAGCCTGTCAACACCTCGACAAACGTGATAGAAAACCACCGCCCAGCTCATGTGGTTAATTATCACCCACCGTGTATTTATTTATGTAAAATGTCTTATTTTTAGATTTTCCTTTCCTGTGTTTATAGTTCCCTCCAACATCAACAACATGTACATTTCAGGAGAGCCATCATGTCTTATACAGTTGTACGGGTACCCCCAGTGATACGATGACACGAGGACGATCTTGTTATCAAACTGTAAAAGTCAGTCTGACTTCCAAACCACAGAGTGGTGTCGACAGACACATCTGATGGCAGTACCGTGTAGCCGTGAGGACAACACCAACGTACTCCACCTGCACAACATCTCATCGAGTCAAAGGGAATCTGTAGGGTCTTGTTCAGCATCCTGAGCTTCTACCTGGAAGGGCGTCGCTCTCCCCCCCCACCACCACCCAGACTGGGTCTGCCTCCCTGACCTTTGCCTGAGGTAGGCTGTTACGACGCGGGACTGACACTACAACAAGACATAATTGATCTCCGTTGGGCTCTGAGAGGTCATCCCAATTACCTTGACTGACGCCGGCTCGGAAGAACGGAAACAGCTTCAGTTGTTTTTTAAACACTTCTTCTTGCTGTGTTCTTTTCTCTTGTCATTCTCTCTCTCTCCTCTTTTAATTCCTCTTTCTCTCTCTCTTAATTTAATTTCTCTTTCTCTCCATCTCTCTCTCTTTTATTTTCATTTCTCTCTCTCCATCTCTCTCTCTTTCTCTCTCTCCATCTCTCTCAAGAGGCAAGTGTCATCATAACAAATCAGGTCAGGAAGATCTGGGTCACTCGAGGTCGAGTCTTTCTGGGTCATTTTTTTTCTTCTCTCTCTTCTCTCTGTTCTCATCTGCACACTGCGCACGTGTGCGTGTCGGCCCTCTCTCCTGGGTCTGTGACTCAAGCGCATGCACTCACTACTGATGTACACACTCACTTACACACACACACACACACACATACGCACACCAACACACGCGCGGGCACCCAGACACATGTGTAATCATGTGCATATGTATGTGCCCACACATACACATGAACATACGTTCATGTGCACACAAACATATACACACAAGGACTTATTTATTCAATATTCCTCCCTGCCAATGCATCTAGTTCCAGTGCCATGGACCAGAGGCCAGTGGAACTCGGTCACAGATGGTTTCTTGAAGCTGGCATGGACGTCCACATCCACAGGGGAGAAGACTGTAGTAAGCTGAAGTATCCAGATAGGGGCAGAGAGAGAGAGGCTTCCTCCCCCCCAGAACTGAAGCACAATGCTAAGACAGCCCGGCAGGAACCATTCTGTCCCTGGACAGACCCAGTTCTTCGCCCTCAACGCTGTTGACAAGCGGCCTCATCGCTGGCCGCTGCCAAACAGGCAAATACAGGATTAGCCGCGGTTTAACGGCAGATTACCGGGAGCATTTTGACCAGATGAGGGCCGGAAGTCCGTCCTTTCTGGAGGCCATTAACTGATTGTGACGAAGCGTTTTCTCCTCAACACCAAAGACAAGACTGTGGGTTGCTAACAAATGAAATCGTGATTAAAATATGATATGAATGTGCGATTCTCTGAGGTTTGCGCATCTGTATATATAAGGAATAAACCACAATGTTATATTATAATTAGTTATATTATAGTGTACGAGTGCGGTGGTTTCCGTTCTGTCAAGGAAACATTGCATTCCCTCTGAGCGTCATTATTATTGACCAATCAGAATCAAGTGTTCAGCACGGCCGTGGCAGGCGTGTCTATAAGTGAGGACCTCCGAGCCGACCTTGGCACCAGAGGTCGCTGTATGGGTGCAGACGGGGAGAACAGCGTAAAGCTGTTTTAGTGTGCATCCGAGCGGAACATAAAAACACATCGCAGGGTATAAAAAGACCAGCCATCTGCCAGACCATTAAGGAAGCCAGGAGCTAATTTGGAGTAAATGTTTTATGCTGGAATCCACCAAATCTTGTTCAGATGGTGTATTTTACTGTGATATCAATAAACAGGCTCCAGTCTGCAGCTGGGCCCACCAGAGCCCCAGCTCATTACTACACCATGTACTAATATGTAGGGCTGGGAGGCGTCTCTATAGTAAGTATATCATGGCTTCATTAAAAACTGTAGCCGTGCCTGTAGGAAATAACTCTAATATGGCAAATTATGTGTTGGTTTTAAATAACTTTGCTGCCAAACTGTACTGGATGCTGAGCATTAGCATGAAGTCAACCCTGGAGGACTGTTCTCATGCTTTAAGACCACTGCTACAGACGTGACAGAGGCCAGATGCCTTCCTTCAAAAGATTTGGCTAAAGAGATGGCAGTTTAGGCGTCTATAAATAAGCCAGGGACTCAGGGACAGGTTAATAAAGCCTCCTGCACATCTATGCTAGTGCAGGTGTTGGGTTGACATCGATGCTACACGTCTGTGTCCCCAGTGGCGTGTTCAGTTGCGTCTTCGCATGTGTTGATGAGTTCTGCATGCTTGGTCACGCATTGATTACTTGGACTGCACATGCACACACACACACACACACACACACGCACACACACAGACTTACCCACACACACAGACACACACACACCCACCAATTAAAGGTCTCCAGTACTTGTGGTTCAGATGTGTATAATTTCATGAAGCCTGGCATGTCTCATCCAAACCGCTTGATGACAGAACGTAATAACAAGACATGTGAGCAGCCATTTGCCTGCTGGCTGGGAGACAGAGATGAGCAGTTATAGAGCACATGGGAGGGGGGAGGGGCTGTCTGTATGACCTACTTCAAGGTCATCTCTAACACAGAGGATACTTACACTGGGATTAGCTTTCACAAACATTTTCAAGCCTGCAACCCTCGAAAAAGAGAACATTTGAAAGGATGTGTCACAAAAAAATCAATATTTAGTTTATATTTCCCTTAATGGCCTGGAATGAAGGAGGAAGGCGACTTAAACACCTCAGACTGCCCAACGTCACGCAGTACACTCACTAGCCTTTTATCACTATACCATTTCTCCACTAATTCACTGATCAATCGTAATGAATAGATGAAACAAACACACTACAGTTTACAGTTAAGACCGCAGATGGACATGGACCGTAACAACTGGCGGTTGGTTTCATAAGAACAACATCCTGGCAAGACAGAACTGTAGCTGTTAGTTGTTAGTAATCTAGAAGGGTATAAATGTGATGTTTTTATTTCAGTCTTAATATGAAGTGTGCCTGTGTGTGTGCCCGTGTATGTGCGTGTGTGTGTGCGTGTGTGTGTGCGTGTGTGTGTGCGTGTGTCTATCTAGCTATCTGTCCTCGGGCGTCCACAGCTACGTGTTGAAGACAGCTGATTTCCTCTGGGACTTCCAACTGTGAATCTAATGCAAATAAGCTAAATCCAGTCTAAGTGCGATAAGAGCATTAACAGGCAGAATGTAGGTGTAAATCTATCATTATCACTTTCGCTTTTTATCTTGAAAGGAATTCAATGGGTGATTAAACCCTAGCTTTGTATCCGTTCATGCACTGCATGAGAACATTCACTGTAGTGTGAGAATATTCCACGCATATAGTGAACGGAACATCGTAAAGATGACTAAATTAGTTTCACTAAGACCGTAGCCACTGCTCTTTGTGCATACGGTTATTACCCTGAAGCCGAGATTATATATTTAAACAATATGCAGAGGTTCAAAATCACTTATTTAGGAGTATGAAGGCTTGATAAAAATCTAAAATCAGTCTTTAGATGAGATCAGACTCCAGGATGAGGGGTAGGGGCCAGTGTTATATGTTGGAGTTTTATCGCATGTGCCCTGCATGAAATATACTAAATATAAGAAATAACCCTACAAATATGGGAACTATTTATAGAGTGTTTCCCTGCATTCTCCACATTAATCAACAATGCAAATACAATTTCAGGATTATGCAACATTTAAATATACAAATATATGTGCACCAAATACTGAGTTAAATGTCATATTGTAAAGGTTTGCTATATGGACAAAAGTATTCAGTATATCAGAAATTCCTTTCTGGGCATATCTTCCAGCACTCTTTGACACGTATGTTGGTAGCCTGGAACAACACAGCTGTCTGGTTGTATAATTAGCCTCCAATGTACCGTACACCACAGCACGGGCTGATATGTCATTTAAAACAGCTCTGATGAGCTAACGGGTTAAAACTCCCACCATCAGTCTTTTTTACTTTCCTGTTTCTTTTAATTTATTGAGTTTATTGTTTCCTTCTCCCTCCCACAAACAATTAAGAGGCAACTTTCCACACCATCAATCACATAAGGCAGGTAATATTGCTATAGCAGGAACATGAGTTTTTGTTACTAAATTTGCAGAGGGAACACAGGGCCATTCTTTAATTAAATAGTAATAATTTATAAATTGAAACATAATTTATGAAATCTTTAACCGCTAAGAACAGTCCCCAAATAATTGCTTTCGTGAGAAATTGAGAAACCTCCATCTCCATTCTCTGGAATAAGTAACAATAGCAACAGAGGTCTCTCACCGTGTTCCAGATCAGTGCTTTATCGTAGACAATATATAGCTTATCAAGATCCATGTCGTCATACAGACTGACTGGCATCGGGCCATGTGTTTACATAATGGTCCCATATGATCACATCATGTTCCATACTGGGATATATCATACCATACAATTCTATATTGTGTTAATATAACAAGGTAATCTATCCTACATTGATATATAAAGATAACACACCATAATATGCCACATATAGACAATGATAGAGCACAATGTTCTATATTGTGTGATTAATAAACTATGTGTTTATGTCCAGGCTTTTATTGAACATTTTACATGAATATTCTTCATTCAATTTCAAGATTATTATTTTTCATTCACATTAATCAGCAAATGCTTCATCTCTCAGCAGAAGAGCAGCTAATTGAGTGAGAGATTGGCATTTGAAGAGGCATGTGGGCATTTCACTCAAATATCATCATAAAACATTATAACTATATGCACAGTGTTTTGCTAAATGTATTTAAGCAAGTAAAGGAAAAAGAAAGGTTCTATCTTGGAACGTCGTGAGGAGTGATTTCGCTGCTCAGTTACTATTAGCATTACTACGATTACTGTTATTATTCTCTCCGCTGCATAGCAGCTGATAAAGAAGGAAAAGTCTTGAATCTAGACGGCAGAGATGTCAGAAAAGTTTCTTCATTTGGATGTCAAATACCTGGGATGCCTGATATAAGAGGTTAACTCCAGATAAGATCATGGCTCAAACCAGATCTGTAGACTCAATCACATCCAGAGACAAGTGGAAGTCTGTGTGGAAATATCTACTGCAGATATAGTTTATCCAAAAATCATGGAAATCATGACTTATTTTCACCTGACATAATTAGACTGTGGAGAATAACATTTAAATCATATTTGGTAACTTTTTAATTATAATAAGTCAACTAAATTGTCTTGCCTCATTCTTTTGCAGTAGCAAGCGGCACGTTGGCTCTGCATTTCCTTTGAGGAAACCACCTCTGAGCACATTATTTACATCTGCATGTTGGTCCACGCCTGATAAGTGTGTACGCTCGCACTTTGTGAGTTGAGGTGGCCAAAGTTATTTAATTGCTTAGAAAATTATGCTAAAATCCTGTTTAGAATATTCCACTCATGTATTCATGTGTTCTATTAATTTAGTCGGGAGAGAACCAGCAGGTTTAGTTTTGAACCACTGTCTGCTCTGCGACCGACTAAACTAAATAATCACCCTTGATTCTCACCATCAGCACGGCGGTCTCAGTTGATTTGGGCCTGTGGCGAATCTTTTGGTGCAAGAAGGATGTTTCTTGGTGGCATCACTACAGCACACAAAACATTCAACATTCAAATGCTAGTCTTGTTAGCAGAGAGCCTCCACAAGGCCTGAGGGAACACAGACCGGCTCTTTAAACGCTCTGTTTGGCTGCTTGGTTTAAAGCAAATTATTTTTACAAACAGGTTATATTAATCATGCAATACCTTTAGATTCACGCTCACCATCTCTGACATTATTATGACAAATCAACAAAATGATATCATACAGATATATTGTCATAGATTTCATGTTTCTGTTCCAAACAGTTTTTCTTCCCATCTAGTTACAGTCAATAACACCTCGCGGTAGAGCTGCCCACAGAGCCTCCCTGCTGCTCTATCTGTTTTGGGCTACATGTGGCAGCTGGCCACCACAGTGAAACCTACCCAGACTATGATTCAGCGCACACAGCTTGTACCAGTAAGACGTTGTTGCATCATGTGAGGTCCGTGTGCGCCCCCCCCCCCCCCTCTCAGTGGTTAAAGACTTAAGTCATGCAGGATTAGTGGACACTTACCAGGCACACGTCTCAACACAATCAAATGCTCTCCGTAGATAGTGTGGCATTCATGCTGGGGTATCTAGACAGACTGTGTGAGTGGTCCCACAGACCAGACTTTAGATTAATATCTAAAGCTGGGTGGGTGATTCACTTTCTTACGCTTCATATTTGTTTCAACCAATCATGTCGCTGGAGGCGGGGATCTGTAAACTGGCGAACACAAAGTTGCTGCCAAGGTTTAGGGGTTCAATTCCCCGTGGCATCGTCCATGAAATGATGAGTATTATCAGTGCACCATGGACTCATGAGCAAACGATGCTTTGGATGAAGATATACAAGTACATCAAGACGACGTACAGATGTACAGGTTATGTATTTAAACGTACACAACACATATCACTGTTCCCACCACCTGCACATTTGACGATAACCATTTCAAAACCCAGACGGATTCTGGCACCACAGGTCCACGCTGTGTGTACTGTACTCCAGACTGTTTTCCTCCGAGGCGACGGTGCTCCGAACAGAACCGAGCCTCTACACCCCAGGGATGGGCTTGACCCAAATCTCAAGGCCCTTTTTTGCGGATGGCGTGGTGGGTACACGGTACCACGGGGAATAGCGCCGGGCCGAGGAAGAGATGAGCATGCAGCTATATTTGAGTAAAAAGAGGTTAGCTCAACTTGTCACCAACTGATCCTCCCTCATGAAGGCCAACCTGCTCTCTGAGGAGAGCCTAACGGGGCCGTTCTCACTTTGCATCTGGAGCTCCGCACATTCAAGTTAGTTCGAAACAATCTTTTGGGTCAACACACTTTGGGAAATTGGGCAACTTTGGAAAGCGATGTTGTGTAAACTGTGATGACCAAGCATCAAGAGCCTCTAGCGTACACCAGCATCTGTCTGAACAGCGTCTGCTGTTCTTTCCATCCCTATGAACTCCTCCACCAGCCAAACAAACGAATGATTCGAATCTCATGAATGTTCCTCGTCTTGCTTCAGGTTTATTTGGCTTATAATCGAAAGCCATTGATCCTCTTTAGTCTGTCGTTGTATTATATATATATAATACCTGCCCTTCTGAGTGTGTCTTCTTCAGACAACAGAGAGAAACACTAGCGCTCAGAACATGTCCTTTCAGAACATGTCCTCCCACCACCACCACCACCCCCCCAGTCTCCAGGCCTACGCCTGGACACCTCCCACATGCCTGCTACACCCCTCCTCTCCTGCACCTTCTCCCTCCCCACCGGCCTACACCTGTTGCCCGGGACATGGGCTTGTTGTTGTAGCTTGCTCTCCTCCGTCACCAGCACACCAGGGGGACACATCCGCGGTACGGTCGCCTGCTGGAGCCCAGGGGTGAAGGGACTCCTGAACAAGGTATGTTTACATCCTCGTCTTGTCAGTTCAATACTAATACAGACACGAGTGTTATCATGCTGGACGGACACTTCCATTGTTCTACGCTCTTGTCTACTACTGTACACTATATTGTGCCTGGCAGAAAGAGGAACTGGGG
>OMNS01045897.1:2378-15535 GCA_900303225.1 Laemonema laureysi | reverse complement strand
AATGAACACGACCCCCCCCCCCCCCCCCGCCCCCCCCTCCCCCCCCCCCGGGGGGGGGCGGGGGGGGGGGGGGGGGGGGGGGGGGGCCTCTACCCCCCTACTACTCTTCTGTGTGTATAAATACGCCTTTGGACCACACACGAAACGCAAACACAACGCTCGAAAATAAATGTTCTCCGACCACCCGGGACAGAAGGGCTCCTCCAGTGCCCGTCCGAAGGGTCCACTGTTACAGACATGCTGCGGGTTATGGTACCAAAACAGCTTCCAGGAGGGAAGCAGCAGCGGATCAGGACTCCCACATACACCTTGTTCCCCTCTCTTGTGTAGTTTGTAGAGGCTCGACGTCATGTGATGGTCATAAAATGGGTAATTATTCAGGTGCAATTTAATGAGTCGTTGTCGTGTCGATATTTTCCATCAAGTGTTAAACGTGGGTTCCCTGAGCCACTGTTTGAGTCACTTTAGCTTTTTATTAATTTTTTGAGTGTCTGGGTTGCGTGTGTCGTGTCGGAGGGCCGAGGTGTTCCTACCTAGTGCTCGGCTGGTGGCTGTGACGCACCTGCTAGCTAACGCGTTAGCTCAACAGCTGCTGGTGTCAATGGTCCGCGCCTTTGTCATAGAACATAGCTCACGCGCTCTCCCCGTCGTTTCCTTTATTGTGTGTGTGTGTGTGTGTGTACAGGTTCAATAAAGAGATACTATTTTAAGCTAAACCTGCAGGTGTGTGTGTGTGTGTGTTTTTCCATCACATTTGATCTTTACTTACAGGGCGGAACTAATTCATTTTAGACAATTGATTTGAATTTACCTTTCATACGCAAGGCAGCGGAGACTATAATGAGAAGCAAGGCAATGAAATGAAACTGCTCCCAAGACGACGTAAACCCCATCCAGACTCCGCGGGGGCTGCCAGATATAAATAGACTTGATGGATGGATTTCCATTGCCAATAATAACCCTATTTGCTGTGAATACATGAGTCGGCCCCTCCCCAACCTAATGAAAATGAAAGTAATTTGAATAGCGAAAACGGAACACACGGAACAAAGAATAACTGAATGACCGAACTGGATGAACTTGTGAGCCTTGAGCTGTATCGCCACAACCCCATAAGCTCATAGGATCGTGGTCACATATTTTCCAAGTCGGCAGAACAATTCATTTATTAAATAGACTAAAAGTAGTCATTTACGGGTAACAGTGAAGTCAAACTGATCCTGGACATGACCTCTGAACTCTACTGGACTGCTTTCATTGGCCGGTAGCATATGGACAGAGATAAATGGCGGTCCCGACGACAATCATCAACACAACATTATTTGATGATTATTGATGATTATTATCATCATCATCCTAATTATTAGTAAATAAAGTAAATAAAAATAATAAACAACCATTTAACTGTTCAATATGTATTTTAGATTTTTGCTGTCCAGCATCAGGGTTTGGGAAAGGAAAGCTTCCTGTTTATTGCCAGGCTTTAAGCAGTAGCAGTCTGTCCCATATTTTCTCAATAAGGATGCTGGATATTTTTGGGGGGTTTTTAATGAGCAGGTATGAGCCTCCCAGAACCGTCCCTGCAGCACAAACAAGCAGGCCTTGATTGATCACCTGGGGAAAACATATTACACATATTGTGAAGTTTAGTTTCATGTGCAGTACATTATTAAAACTGTGCTTATTGATCCTCTTTCCACAAATGAAATCAATTACATTTACAGCTGAAGATGTAAGATTTAGTATTATAAATCTGCCATCTTTTGTCCAAGTGTTTGTTTGCATCATTCAAACAAACACTGATCATCATTGATGATCAGTTGTATTGGAAGTCAGAAAAGGATAACATTACATTTGTACCAACAGAATGAGGCAGAATAATAATGAAAAAAATGAACATTATTACACTTTACAACTGTCATTCAATTATTACTATTTACATTCTTAGTGAAGAAAAGTAAGGTCTCACCTTGTTCTGCCAGTGCCAGCGGAGCAATGCCTCGTGGTATCTGATTCTGGTGAAGGTGACCTACGAAAGGGAAGTAAAAAGATCAAAACGCAGTTCGGGACTTTCCTGCAGTAAACAACCGACATGCAGCAAATACTTTCAAAAGGTTTGCTCAAAGGCGTCACTTGCCATTGTGTACAGGGGGACTATCGTCTTTGGCAGGAGGCAGTGGAGGATGTTGTCGACCTTTTTCCGAAAAAGAAACCACTTGGAGTTGACGTGCGCTCGCATCTTGAGGAACAAAAACCAAAAAGAGCCGTTACGTTTCTCGCCGGCTCTGCCCACCATCTGTCCATCGCAGTACATGCTGAGGTTTTAATCAGCATCATCTCGAAGGCACCGGAACATCATTAAATGAATCACAGAGCAGTCCTTTCATCTTTATTTATATCCATAAAAGATAAATCACTTGTCTAATCCAACAGACAAAGTCTCTAAGCAAAACAGACCCGGTTTCAAACTTCACTAGTAAGTAAGGAGATGAAGGTGTGAGGAGAGGCTGCCAAGAACGGCAACAGCGCTCAATTAGCATCGTCACGTGAGAAAGGGGTGCCAAGGGTGATTAGCGAGACACACACCTGTACCGTTTAATACAAGGCGCTAACATCTTCATTATGGTTTCATTGGCATGACTTTCTTCCCCCGAGACTATTTTGAACGATGAACGCAAAATCAGTAATTCCTTCTAATTGACGGATTGTCAGTAACAGACGCGAACGAGCAGGCTCACGACAGCCTCTTTGAAGACGCCTCGACTCATGCCTCTTTCTGCCTCATGTTTGTTCAAAAGCAAAACACGAGGCATGACGGAGTGCATGACGCAGCCTCCCTTGTGGTTACACTCGCAAAGTCATTAATAATTTAGCCCGAGAAAAGACTGTTTTTTGCAGCTCGGGCAAAGTTAATTATAAGCAGGCAGGTCACCACGAGACAGACGACATCCTAAGGAATTCCATTACGTTTTTTTGAGATGATTTTAACTTCATGAGGTAAGGCAATGTCTGGCTTGAAAAAGAAAGAAAAGCTCTAATAATAGCCCAGAACAGGTGCAGCACCTCCACATAGTTGTACATGGCGAGGTCTGCGATGGTGTGGTCGTCAGGCACTCGAACTCGGGTGTATTCGGGCAGAACGGCACCTGGAAGATGCCACGTAGTGGAGAAAAGAAGCTGTTGATGTGCATTTCATAATCCGTGAGAAACCAAAACAACGTTGGACAAGCATCAACTGTTCATCGCCTCTGCGGCGTTCTCAATACACTCACTGAAATCCTCGTTGTATTGGTCCATGATTTCATCGAATACAATGCAGTCCTCGAAGCCCTGGATTTAAAAAATAAATAAAAACATAAACAAAAACAAAACAAACATGTCCACGAATAGATAGATGAAAGTCCATCTGAGCATTATGACATCTATGGATGGACATGGTCTAACGGATGGATGTTTATCTCTCCAATGTCCAATGTCCATTGATCGATCTATGGATCGAATGGATGGACCATCATCTATCCATTCATCTATATGTTCGAATGGACCAGCCTTTCCTGGTTCACGACCCATTACTTCAGAGGGTTGACTCACAGCGTTCATCCCTTGTCCGTAGAAAGGCACCACTGCATGGGCGGCGTCGCCCATGAGCACGCACTTGTCGTCGATGTGATACGGGGAGCATTTGATGGACACCATGGCCTGGGCGGGCAAGCGGAAGAAGTCCCTCTTCAGTTTGTCACTGTGGGACATAACAGCAAGCAAAAGAAAGTGAATCCAAAACGTTCAGATTGGGATGGAATGCCTTACGTGTCACTTCCTGGTTCGATCCCCCCCCCATGTCCGCGGGCTTAAAGCAGGCCAGCATACGTGAAGAATAAGTCTTTTAGAAGCACGTAAAATAGGACTGCCCTACCCACTGATTGGCTATCGGTTGAGGTGACATTCATCGCTATTCTCTGGGCAGCAGCAATCTGTCGTTTTTTTTTACTGCGATACTGTTCGCCCCCCTGCTGGATGTATTAGGAGCTGTAAACAAGCTTTTGTGCTTCGATCGATAAGTAGTTGGTATGAAGCATTAGGTTCTGTCTGTCTGTCTATCCAGTTTGTCATGTGCTAAGCTAGATTATTTGAAGCTTAAAACTGATTGCAGATTGACTTAAACCACTAAGCAGTTGCAGCTGCTTTAATTACAATGACACAATGAATGATAGTGTGCTCAGTAGAACTCTGAGGGGGCTCCGAGTCTGAAATATGAAGCCAATGCAGAAAAACTGCAGTTCCTCGAACGGCTGCTTGAGGCTGGCTGCAAAAGGGAGTCAATTCCCATAGACCTTTACAGGTTTACTGCCTGGTACAAGGGTTTCAATAGCTAATTTCCACCTTCATGGCAACTGGACAGGGGGTGAATTTTTATATAACTCACCCGTTTTAATTGTATTAAGGCTTAAAGTTACCATAATTAAGGGTTAGGGTTAGGGTTAGCACACTGAGGTTGCTTCCCCAAGGTCTCTGCAGCTCTCTGGGCACCATGCCGGGCATAGTGGTCACCGATGATTAAATTAGTGTAATAAATGCTTCAGGTCATGAAAAATAACCATAAAGGGTGGCTCTGTTTTTTATTTTTATTATAATACTTTAATTATAATACTACTGCTGCTGCTCTACTCTGCTGTTCTTCGGAGGAAATGTATTGAATCGGCCCTCTGCTCCAACTCCTGACTCCCCCCGTGTGAATTCAGCCTTCATGATAGTTGTAATAAAAGTCCCCGTCCGTTCCTTAAAGGCATGATCCATGTATAATAATGTCGTTTCTGCATCACTGGCAGCGCAGTGGAGTTACATAAAAGCTTGTTGGACATCGCTGTAATAAGGTGAAGGGTATTCGCAATTAATTGACCTTTGGGAAAATGGGGGAGGTACTTACACTCCGATTAGTGGGATGGCATCGGGGAAGTATGTCTGGAAAAAATCCATCAGTTCGTCCCCTGAGGTGATTTTGTCAAACTCGTCAAATGGCATGAAGAGTGTGCAGGTGAATGTCTTGTCCTGGGAGGAAGAGTTAAAACGAGTTCACACTGGAGTTCAAACGACTAAGTCGAGTGAGCTTTGGTTTCGCTACCTGCATGTCATGCCTCTTGTTTTAAATATTACATGCAATAAAAGCAAAGGCAAATCACATTTAAAATGACTTTTAACAGTATGTTAAATTAATATAACGGTATGGTTTTTATGTAGCCTAATAAACCATTTATATTTTCTTGAATTGTATACCTGAGCTTTACATGTCCACAGTATAAGACATTTAATGCTTCTATCTATTTCTTCAGTGCCACCTTGTGGTTGGTTTAAGTCAAACATGTTTGTGGCGATGTTACGAGTCTATTGTAAGTATTTTAGTTTTGCCTGAATAATACAAAACAATAACAAACAACAACAACAATAGCATTGATAATAACAATGCACAAAAAGGTTCTGTCAATCTATTTGAAACTGCAGGCTGGAGACGGCTCTCCAGAGAGTGTTTCCATGGTATCCAGGCGACAGTGTTGCATGGTGTGACCTTGAGCTACATGCACTACAATGAAAGCAGGTTTAACAGTTGTTCTTCATATGTATGAGAAACGTATACTTGCTAAACACTTAATACTTACTTCTTCATACTATTCATTATTATCATTACGATCGTCACAAAAGTGTGGACAGTGGGTGAGAGGCTAGGAGCAGAAAGAGGAACAGAAAGAGGAACTGAGCCAGGCAATGGGGGAAGGAGGACGAGGACGAGGACCGCGACGACGACAACGTCGTCGTATTAAGGAGATCAACATGGATGTAAAAGAAGAGAGAGCAGGGAAGTAGAGATGACATAGGAGATTTGCATTTAGATTAAGATCCTGTTTGCTTGTGGGAGGGGGGAGGGGTCAATCCCACATTAGACCTTCCTCATTTTATTTATATTGTAATCTTGCAAGTCGCCGTCTTACTCTAATAGACTCATTATTAAGATTAAGATTATTTAATTTCCCTTGTGAGACTGATCATATAATACTGATGGCACTGCAACATAAGCAATGCAGGTACACATAAACACATTTCAAATTTTCAGTACTTAAAATGCTTCTATCAAATTCTTGTTTGCACACATTTACAGATCAGCCATGTATATTTATACTGCCTGTACACATCATGCATATATCAAATTGTATATCATATCTGTTAAACATAATGTTGCTACAGCAGGTATTCATGCTGTGGTGTGAGTTATATGTTCATATGGTATTATATTCTTGACATAGCTGCGTGTGTGTTTCTATTTGAAATCTTGTCATGTAGTTGACCTCAGCCTGGTCACAAGTCATTTCACTGGCCAGGATGATCTCGTGTCGATCTACCCGCTCTACTCTGCTCATTCAACAATTGAAAAAACACTTTGATTTTCACATTAACAGCGCATAGTTGCTATAAAAGCCTAACTGGCAAAAACTATTTAAAAAACGCGGTACAATAAAGCTCACACTCACCTGATTTGGCAGCGCAATCAGCATGAAGGTGTTTCGGGGCCATATGTGCAGAAAATTTGGCTTCATTGCAAACTGGGGCAAAAAAAAACAAACCATGATGATCACGACGACACCATGATGACACTACATAATAATAATAATAATAATAATAATATGTTCTAACTGATGCAATGCAATACTATTCAGCCATTTTGCAGACGCTGTTATCCAAAGCCACTTACAGCGAATACAAATACGGACCGTTTTAACAGGAGGTCAGGACTGTTGCTCAAGGATGCCTACAGCTAGATTACATTACAGACACTGGGACCCAGAAGCTTCCTGGCTGGGAATGGAAGCCATCGTTCCCCCCCTAGACAACCGGGCCCTATTTCAAGAAGCTGCATTTCCAGGTGAACCGGATATGTGACATCGAAATAGTCGAACTTTCGGTTTCAGATACCAAGTTGAGACTAATCTCAGTTGAGTCACCATGGCGACTCATGCTGTGATGAGTAGCGGTACCAATGGGTTTAATTTCATTTCATTTATCAATATTGTTTTGGAATGAATGTCGTTATTTTCAAAAACAAAAATCCTGACAGTCCCGGGGAAGCGCTCGCTTGAGTCAGCGTTCTGGTTCAAGCTGAAATCCTGTATCCTACCCGGCGACAGGCGACAGGATACTATGGTAATAGCCGCAAATGGGGAAGGGGAGATTCACCTCTCCGGCGAGGGGCGGCATGGTGAGCTCCAGGTAGCCGTGGGGGATGTAGGTCTGGCTGTAGTCGAAGCGGCTGCGCCGGAGGAACTGCTTGCGGACGGTGGAGAAGGCTCCATCGCAGCCCACCATCAGGTCCGCCTGCAGTGATTCCTTGGTGCCGTCTGGCCTGCCGTCCACAGTCACAACAACATCATTGGTGGAGGGGGGGGGGTGGTGATAGCGATAGCTTTCTACGCACATAGTGACGTACGTAAGGTTTTCGTTTGGTACGATCGACAGTCTGTAGAACAGCAGATTACGGGCCACTGCATGCGTGTGCCATCCGTTGATATGTATAATCAAACAGTCCTTTGTGCTCCAGCCGGTTAGCAAGGCCAAGTCTCTCTTTTTCCCGTTTGACTTAAAATACAAAGGCTATGATTGTAGATCAAACTGAAATTACTGATTTAAGTCACATGTGTCGCCAAATCCGGCCCGCCGCTTCATTTTATGTGGCCCGCGAGAGCTTAAACAGTCTTAAAATAAAAGTCTGCTTTACAGTACAGTGACCATAAACTGAATTTCTCACAATGCATGTCGATTTTGTGACCTGCAAAATAATGGCATCCTGACGCTAGATGACAGCGTTTCCATATTGGCGTTGAACTAGAAAATGATCGACTAATAATCCTAAAATTGATGTAATGTAAGCGGCCCTTTGAGGACAACCATAATGCTGATGAGGCCCAGGGTGAAAATGAGTTTGGCACCCCTGATTTAAGTTAATATTTTTCGAAAAACACATGTTTGTGAAAGATAAGAGACCAGAGAGAGCGAGAGAGAGAGAAAGAGAGAGAGAGAGAGAGAAAGAGAGAGAGAAAGAGAAAGAGAGAAAGAGAGAGAGAGAGTTAGAGGTAACTATTTACCTGAGAAAGGTCATCAGCCCAGTGTCTGTATTCCAATCCTGCAGTTTGTGATCAAAGTTCATCTTGGCATTAGGATAGCTTTCCGCCTCTTCGGTCATGTAAACACAGAGATACATGCAGCAGCAGCTTATTATGAAGCGGAATATAGTATAGGATTAAATGATACATAACTCTATTCACTTACAATTACATAACTCTCAAATCGAATGCCTCCACATGAAGGTTTCTAACCTAATTGGTTAGCAACAAACCAATGGGTATTCAAGTGCTCCGAAAAAGGAGACGACCAATTTAATCTGTGGGTGTTCCCATGCTGCTTCGGAGCTCCACGACCCCCCTATGTTGTCAATATTGGTTCTGTCAGTTCAGTACAGGTAATCACTGTAACCAATCTCAGCAACGCCAAACCAGATATGAAATGCATTGGAGGCTTGTGGCTAAGGTGTTCAACTCCCAGACATCAACGGGTTCTGGGTTCAATTCTGAATTCCCTTGAGCAAAATGCCTCAACCATTTGGATCGTTTGGATTAAACATCTCATAAACAGTGATGCTGATTGTAGTGTGGGTTATCACCAGTGAACTGTTGTATCGCACAATTGGAATATTGTGCACATTGTTTGCAATTGTTGCACACAATTCTAATGGTGAAACTACATGGTGAAAATGTGTTGGTCAACCTGGCATGCTGGGTTTGTAGCAGTGTTAATGAAGACTAATGATTGCACTGGACTTACTTGTGAGTAGCTCTTTGTTCAGGTTGGCCCGGTCAACAGACAGAATGTACTGAAATAAAAAGAAATAGGCAATTGTTTCCAATACTGTGGTTCAATTCAAGCTGACAGAAAACACAAACCCACACACACACACACACACACACACACACACACACGACCACCTCAGGACTTCTGAGGTCTCGTTAATAAGTAATACAAGCATTTGACGACAAATGCTTCCCCAGAGTTAACATGGATAACATAGCAAGCAAGTCAAGGTGGGCCACTGTACATTCACATTCATATTGTGTGAAAAATGCAAAAAGTATTGTGTGTTGTTGTCATGGTAGTGATAACAGTTACCTGGCCTTTCTTGCCATAAGGAATTGGCGACTGCTTCCCATTCAGAGAGTGGATCATTCTAGCATGCATAGGGATTCCTTTGGAGACAATCTGGGGGAAACACAAGCTATGAGCCAGCTATGAGACCTTGGTCATTATTTCAATTCACTGATGGGCCGTTCGGGAATGAAGCCATGCGCCCTAAATCTACCCCCCTTTCATGAACACCGTGAGAACCAGCCAGTCACAAGAGGTAGACGTGTTTGGAGATGGTTTGTGCTTTATCTTATTTCTTTGTGTATATAATGCCAATAAATGCCATGAAAAAATGTACCTCACTAATTTCTTAACCCTGGCTATGGCCCTGAACACAAGCACATGTATGAATGGACAGTTAAAGGGGAACTTTGCCACTTTTCAACCTTATCTCTATCTAGCCGCATTAGGGATATAGTGTGAGAAACCTGCAGTTGTTGCCGACGCTCTCTCACAAAAGTAGCGGGGAGATCTGGGTACAGGCAACATGGAGTAAAACAATATAGGCATCATTGCTTTATTTTGAAATGAGCCTTGTTGCCCTGTATAGGCCTATCTGCATATTTTGGTAGTGGTTGTGCTTTCATTGTGATACACTGTTGTTGACCGTATGCAACAACACCACAGCAGTGTAAAGATAAACAGCATGATTCCATCCAAATACCTTCTCTTCCATCCCCACTCGGCTGAGGGCCTGTCGGCCTCGGTGGGACAGGGCCAGGTTGATGCTTCTTCCCCGCACTATTTTGGCTTCACGTATGTCTGGCCAAAAAATAAAGCAGATGCTGGAACACATGTATATTATAATCCTTGCAGGTTTGCCCTTACCAGTAATAATTGCCTTTGTGGGGGGTATAGGTAAAAATGATTAATCAAATATTTGAGTTAGGCATACCTTCACGTGACTCAAATACCTCCACTTGAAATCCTCTTCTGGCAAAAAAGCAGGCATTCAGAGATCCAACCTAAAATTAATGAAAGCAACTATGCGTTTTTAATAATGAAATTGAATGGTAACAGAAAACTTACAATTCCACTTCAGAGAACACTGTTTTCATTTTGTTATTTGATCAACATTCACGATTCTAAATAACGAACTTAACCTTGTTTGCTACCCTGTTTGTTGCTGTTTGCAAATATCGTTCAAGATAGGGTACTACTTTGTATAGTCTAAATAATATAGCCATGTTTGTACACAACAAGCCTACATATGTTTGTGTTTCCATTTTCCTCTTACCAAACCACCTCCTACAACAGCTACAACTTTATCCTTGCTTGATTTCCCTGCATACTCCATCGTAACGTGTCCACTGCAACCTGTTCAACGGTAGACCTACTTGGGGAAAGTGACTCGTTTTAGTTTTCGGTATTTTGCCCTTTTTTGAGGTAGGGTTAGGGTTAGGGCAAAGTCCCCCGCGTTCAATAAATCAAACATTGCCGAGCCCAGGCTAAAACAAAATTGATAATGTTGAAGATGTTCAAAGTATGTCACAACAGTAGGCTGTAAACTACAGCTTCTTTCTTCAAAACGAAATACAGAATAATATACAGAATAATAATAATATAATAATAATAATAATAATAATAATACAGAATAATATACAACCCCTCTGAAAAACTCCTTAGGTGATGAAGCTCTGTCTCCATCTAGTGGCCATTCTAAAGCTTTACCTCCATTTTCTAGATAGTGGCAAAATATCTGCCATTCAAATGAATGTAGAGGACAATTAATCGAACTACCTCTTGTTAATTGAATCATAATCCATAAAGGTCACTGCTACACGTCCACCTATCGATGTATGTGTTTAATAATCGAAAATTGTTTAAAAGCATACTCACTACATTGATTTATTGTACATGTTTTGTTAAACTATGTTTGGTTCTGGCATCGTCTGCTTTAGACTTTCTAAATATGGCGCCTGAAATCGAGGATTTGTTTTCCATGGGTCCGAAGTATGTTTCAGTGTATTAACCGATCGGCCCAGTTTACCAGAAATCTTTTGCCAGCGGTGAACAGACTTTACGCTAAACGGGATTCTAGGTAAGTATTTTCAATCAAAACTGCTTAGCATTCTAAAATATGATCGCAACGTGCTATATGACTAACTAGCATGCTAGCTTGCCAGCGAGGTGACATTTGGTGGCTTGTTACACTCGTTAGAGCCGGCATATTAACCTGCAGCTGCTACCAAACACACCAACCGTTAGCTTTGTTGCTACTTATAATCAATTCATGGTGTTAAAGGCAATTTCCTATCTCTAGAAAGGTTATCCAAATATTTTCTACGTAGTGTGTACACGGTATATTGATCCGTCATGAAATAGAGAACAGATGTCCAGGGTAACGTTAGATTGTAGTACATTTTGCACTAGGCCAGCATGACTCCCAATTAGCAGCAGCTATGTAAAGTCTCTCATCTGCCTAAGGTTCTTATTGATGAGTGGACGCTTAGTTTCCCCAGTTTAAGTTTTTTTTTAAGTTACTTTTCCACGTGACACTACGTGATCCGCGATATTAACAATAAAATATATTTCTAGGTGAAGCTTATTGTCAGAACTAGTGAGACTAATTAGGTTAGTTGTATATATTACTACTATATTTTAGAAACTCCTATCTGACGGTTTCTAAAGTAAAGGTTAATGGCAAGATTAATACTTTCTTTGCCGATATATGTCTAAACAATCGACGAGACGGGTAGCCCACCCAAGTTGGTTAACTCACCCCTAGGCAATTGCATGTACTACTACCATGTTAACGACTACTGTTGTAAACAACAGCATGTTTACATTGCTTGCATGCATTGAGAGGAATGCCCCCAGACTGTAGCATCAACAATTGGTAAATGGCATGTAAGTTAGCTTAACAGCAACTGCTCTCCTAGTGATTTGTTGCCAGGTGTATGGTCTTGGTCCAGAGTTTGGCTGAATGTCCAGTTGACTGAATTCTGCCATCTGCTCAACCCCTTGCGGACAGTCTGTAGACTACTCTCAGTGAGGGCTCTGCCATGAGTTGGGGCCTAAAGTTGGTATTGGTGTATGTATCTGTATGTGTCAGTCTGTCTATTAGAGAAAGTGTAAAACCTCACCTATGACTTTTGTCCTCAACGCATGCTGCACCCAACAACAACAAAAAAGATCATCATGTGGGTCATTATGACCAACCATGTCGCAGACCGACTTGGTTGTGAGTGTAGACAACGCTAGTATACAGAGCATGTTGGTTGACATCACTGCACCAGCCAGATGTTATGGAACTGTGAATTCACATGTGAACCGTTGCGCTGCAGGCTCGTGTCGTCCTTGCCCCTCAGAATGACCGACCCGATGGTGAAGAGGGTGGTGAGTGACGTCATCCGCTCCCCAGAAGACAAGCGGGTGTATAGGGGCCTGGAGTTCACCAACGGCCTGAGAGCCCTGCTCATCAGCGACCCCACCACAGACAAATCCTCGGCAGCCTTGGATGTCCAAATAGGTAATGCTTGTATAAGATGAGACGTGAACCTGTATAATATTTCCTTTTTGCCTTTTGCATTTGTTCAGGGTTCAGTCATCAATGTTTCTTCTTTGTTTGATTTGGCTCCCTGTCTTTTTACATTACATTTATCTTAAAAAGATATAAATTAAAATGATGTCTATCTTCTAGTGAGAATTTGAACTAAAATCATATTCATGCTCTCATTCTTCCATCACATTCTGTATGCTTGTGAAGGCTGTGGCATTTGACAATAATGCAATTAAAGTGAGTGACATGCTGTGTCTTAAATCAGGGTACATTGATTACTCGTTGAAAGCAAGGGAGTGAAAATCGCCCATGTTGCTGCTAAAATCCGCAGCACTGCAGCACAGTGCCGGGTCAGAGGGTTTCAGGACTAATTGAGCCCTTTTCTCTGTCCACCTCTTTCTTGTTTTTGTTTCCCCCCCCCCCCTTCGCTTTCTCC
>OMNS01045324.1:1941-12141 GCA_900303225.1 Laemonema laureysi | reverse complement strand
TATTATAAAAACGATTAATTACTAAATTGTAATAATACAAATAGGCAACGATTATTTAGATTAGTGTTTTTATTATCATTTAGCTTTGAGGGTTTTTTTTTGCTGAATTTATGATGATGAAGTTTAGGTATTAGAACAACTCGTTTTCTTATAGAACTACATGGAATATAATGGATCCTCCAACCATTGTGCATTTTCAACATCTGTTTGCCAAATATTTTCCAACATTTGGTTGGGTAACAGCATGACAGCATGATCCCAGAAATTTCTCGGAGGCAGTGGTTTCATCTTTAACGCATTTCAGATGCAGAGCCTAGTTCGCGTCCCAAAATGTCCCGTCTGTGATCAATACGGTTCCGTCTCATACGTGAGGGAACAGTGTGTAAACCATTTCTAAGCTGATCAATTATTTTGGAGTGCTGCATCAATAACTACTGGTCAGCGGATGCTGGAATGGAAACCAGTCGGTCGGTCCTGTACCTCATCACGAGAGCCACAAGTCTCGGGAGGCGGTATCCATGGCAACCCCAAGCATTCTCATCAGGGTCTCTAGGATGAGACCACTGAGCTGGGATAGAGGGTGGGGAAAGGATGAGAGGAAAAGAGTGGTGAGATGGAGAACTGAGGTGTTTTGGGGGGAAAGTGGAGGAAACGAGAGAAAGGATCAGTCTTTAAACTGACATTTTTCATTTAAAATGTACAATAAATACAATGTCAGATGTTCCATTTATTTAGTCATTCTCTGTCAGTCAGTCTCTTATTGTAAGTCGCTTTGGATAAAAGCGTCTGCCAAATGACTGTAATGTAATGTAATGTCTATAGGCTACCGACAGGGGGCACACATTCTTTTCCACATTTGCCCAAATCTAGAAAAAAGGCACTGGTCATAATGGGGAGGACGATAGCGTTCGGTTCTTCGTCGTTCCATCAAAACAATTGGGGTTTTGATCCTGTTTTACGTTTGCCGGACGAGTCCAGTGACGAAATATTACCTTGATATATTTCTGATACTGCTTAGAAGCTCTTTACTTCTGTCGGGTTATAATAGACTCTAATTGCAGTTAATTAAGTGTTTATTTTTACGGTTTAATTGGACGGTCCGGTTCTTCCAAGAGCAGGCCCACAGCTCAACACCGCCACCGTCAGGTGAGAGAAAGACACCCGTGATCAGTACGTTTCTATTCAGAATTCAGTTTCAAATAAAGTAACTGAAGACAACCGTTTTATTTGTTTATGCATCGGCAATGTAGAACGAGTTCTGCAGAGAGCGCTATCAGACCCCAACATGTGTTGAACTTTCTGGGTTGTCCCACCCCTTTTTACGCCCCGCGAGTCTACGCTCCAACGCTTGCAGTCCCGATTTGCGCCACGCATTAATAACGCGTTTAATACAAAGTCAATGGGCCGCGTTTACTCGCGGACTAAAACGCATCCGGTGGGGCTGCACTTCACTGCTGGGTGGCTTGCCGTGCTGCCTGCCTGCCAGACAGCTGCTGCTGCTCCGGGGATTGTCTCAGACCCATCTCGAAAGAGAGAGAGAGAGAGAAAGAGAGAGAAGGCTTTAACTCGGTGGTCCGATCCTCAACTAGCTGTTGGAGAGAAAGCTGTCCCCAATCTGTCGAAGAGATAATGAGAGAATAGTGGATTTGGATTCCGCTCTTACAGCGCAGAGGAAAAGTCAACACGGAAAGGTAAACGTCCGCACTCCGCTCGCTATAATGCAGCATGTC
Source organism: Laemonema laureysi (assembly GCA_900303225.1). NCBI lineage: Eukaryota > Metazoa > Chordata > Actinopteri > Gadiformes > Moridae > Laemonema > Laemonema laureysi. The sequence continues at coordinate 10,411 of OMNS01045324.1, read as the reverse complement.
AGCGTTGTGCCATTTGGAGCGTGTGTTTATTATCCCAGGCGTGTGTTCTGTCCGTGTCCTAATTTTGTTACTTCACTATATAACAATAGTCAATAACCACCATATAGCTCAACCAACGACTTTCTGTTATTGTTATTAGAGACAATGTCTGGTTGTTTTGTTTAACATGTTTTAATCACACACATGACCAACCGGCCAGGGACATTCCTGGTGGACCGGAGAGTGGACCGTCTGCGTTGACAGAACGTGTCTATGAAAAAAAAGAGTAAAAACGAATTAATGTAATAATCAATTGCGATACGGTTTCGTCCGCGTCGTGTACTACTATGTCAGCCCATTAGTGGTTTCCTGGTTTCCTCCCAACTGTTTGTTCATTTTTTCTGTGTATTTGTTTATCAGAGAATGCGTTGTCTAAACGTGACGTTTTGCATGTATGTATTTTATTGAGTTTAATAAGGAGAATGTGTAATTATAATATCATAATACAATATTAGCCAGTGGCCTAGTCACTTTCTCTCTCTGACACACACACACACACACACACACACACACACACACACACACACACACACACACACACACACAGAACAAAGTGTACACAGATGTTCCTGCAGTCAAATGTAGGCCAGTAGCTGTAACTGGTCAGCACCCTATTTCATGCCATGCGTGGTCGCCCTGTTTGATGCTTAATTGCCTTAATCTTCCACCGGCTCTCTCGTTATCCCTGCGGTGGGGGGAGGTCCCTACTTGTGTCTGTCGCGGCAGACTGAGGGAGAAGAATGATTTCTGACAGAGTCACGCTTTCATCAGCTGCAGGATGCGGCCGATTGTTCGACTGTTGTGTTTGCTTTCCTCTTATTGACCATCAATTGTATTAAGCCCTTAATCACACTTGCAGACTCTACCACATTATACCAGTGGTTTGGCGTTAGGTGTGCCACTAAATTGTCATCAAGACCTTTCGTGGACCACCTCATATGCAAACGGTAACAAATAGATAAATACACATGCAGTGGTTAATACAGTATATAATAATACAGTTATTACTGCAGAAGGCCGTGGCCAATGGGAACTGCTCCCAGTGTGTTTATTTAGCAAATACAAACGACCACCAACGGAGAACATTACACTGGAAAACATATGGAACAGACAAAGGGACACTAGTCTTGAAATAATAACGTCATAATACCATATTTACTGAACAATATTTATAATATATTTATTTTCAATGATCTATATTATTTCAACATCGGAGAAAAGTCTACTAGCATGTTGTTTGTGCAAGCGTTTACAGCTGTAACAGAGCCGAGCCTAAAATTAGACTTGCATGGACCCCATCTACTGCTGAAACGGGGTATCAGTATCGGAACATCTCTGTAATACTGAATGTAATACCAAGAGAACACACAATCTGTTGGGTAAAGGTCTCCTGAAGGAGAATACCACGCAGCCTAATGAGTCCCACGCTGTCCTGATTCAAACCCGCCAGTGTCAGTGAACAACTTGAGATCATAATTAGCTAGAATTTAGTCTGAAGAATGAGAAAGAAGCTACATTTGTCATCTGCTTTCATCACTTCCTGTTTTTATTTAGGAAGTTATTTAAGCGGATGACAACACTGTCTTGTTCATTCTTCAGCCTCCTAACTCACTTCTGAAGCGTGAACACAACGTTGGTGCAGTGCAGTATTATATTAATACAGGCCCGCCTTACCTGTAGTCTAGCGTTTCATTTAATTTCACGTATTCCTCCAAAATGTATTTTCCCTGCCTACTAAAAGAATAACAAGCATGCTTCGAAGCATGCTTCACAATTTAGCTTTGTCTTCATCCAACTCATGCTAGAAGATCCATTTTAGCTCCATGAACACCAAACATACAGAATAACTGGTCTGGGATGACCTCCCTTGAGTAGAGATGTAAAGAAGATTTTTTAAAAAGCCAACCCAAATGCTTCTTCGTTTTACCCCAGTCAGTATCATTATTTGTGTTTGAAGCCCCGAGATATTCAGCATACTGCAGAATATCCTTTATTTCACAAGCGAAGCATAAACGGTCTTTTGTCTGCCTAAACGACGGGTGTCACAAAACACACCAGATAGTGAAGCCATGCAAATTGAATGAAAGCAAAGTCTTTGACCTAATGTGCAGCCAGCACACATCTTTTTAGCTTTCACTTAAAGGGGTAGCGACCAAAACAAACCTAATTGTGCTAAAACTGTCAATATCCCTGGTGCCTGGCTTGAAGTGTCTAACGGTGCAGTATAATGTCACTGCTGCAGCTATTGCTGGGATATCTCTGTTTGTTTGGGTTTGTTTTCTTAGCCAGAAGCCAGTCGGACATTAGACTTCCTTATGGATCAGCCCAGTCCGTTCCCTACGATCTGTCAGTGAGATGGTAGTCTCCCAAATCTGATTTTAGATTAACATCTGTGTAGAAGACTGGCCACTGTAGAAATGCATTTGTTGAAATCGTCTTCTGAAACCTTCGTCTTGCACTCGCAATTGAGTTCATCTTCGGAAGAATATATCAAAAACAAAACAGGAAACACTGCGTAACTGCGAACTTGCTGATTCTACGCCAAATACCGTGAGACTCGTGTGTGATCACAAGTCAAACATGAGTCACTGGAGAGTTTACTCCTCTCCCCATCTTGTCTGCATGTTTTGTAGTAAACATGATTTTTGCATGTCGGCTGTGGCTACGGTTAACAACTACTTCAACAATCTCTAGAAGATTGACCATTGAATGTTTGTGTTACAGAACATGTGGGTGGAAAAAAGATCTCTTCTAAGAACAAATTGAAATTCATGTCACAATTTGAATATTATGGCGTTCATCACATTCCACCGAAACTGCCGGTCATCTTATGGTCTGCCAATCCCCTGCTCATGGAAACATCTCCTACTCTGTCCTTCTCCCTGTCCCCCAAGAGGCTGGCTGGCTGGCTGGCTCTGGTGGCCAGTGTCTGCAGCATTGTGTTTTCTTTGTTATATTTAGATATGTTTTTCTTCTTTAAAGGTAGTCGGGAGGCCAGGGCAGGGGGTGGGAACGTGGATGTTGGGTTCTCAGGCTGGGTCAGAAGGGAGGAAGGGGGGGGAGGGTCTCCCAGAAGACATGACCTCCTCTTCAGTCTCCATCTTGTTATTTCCTATTGGTTGGGTGGAGAGAAGACTCTGGGATGCAGAACAGTGGCCGAGTCTCTGAGGCAGTGAGGGCATGGAGGCCCCGAGGGACCGTGCTATTCTCAGTCCCTCTGTTTTCCATGCGTTCTGGTTTATAAAAGTCTCCTCTGCCACGACGCCGGTTTCCACTCCTCAACACGTACTGCACTACAGATAAGAGGAATACAACGGAAGGCAGACAACCAACAAGGACAGAAATCTGACTTCATAACACCCTGTCAAAGCAGACGGGAGTCATTGATGTTTGGTTTTTTTCCAGTATTTGGCCTAGTTCTCACTTTCTTACCTTATCGACCACCTTTCAGTTCCTGCTGAAAGTTCAAAAAGTTAAAAAAGTTAGACAGAGAGTTACGTCTGTCTTAATTAAATGATGGAATCAAACATTTCCATAGACGCTTCCTTGCTTGCTGGTTAATGTTGGGATTTTGAAAGGCTAAGGTCCCAATGTTGACATTATATTGTTTTGTACAATTAATGTAATTTGTCAAAAGGACCTGAATACATTGGCTTTTGAACTATTGTCTTCCATTAGGCTGTATAGTTAGAACAAACAAGTGAGATCCCAGCCTACGCTTGAGGCCATACTTCACAAGAGGGGCAACCCTCTCTTCCTCTGCGTCCCTGTTACATGCGTTTCATTTTAAAGAATGGGATGACTGTCGCTCGGTTCCGGCCGGCCTTCCTGGATTTCCTGCCCACTTGATTTCCATCGATATTTCCATTCTCCCAGGGGTAACCCCCTCGGACCGCCGCTTTGTCACTTCAGCAGGACGGGGGTCAGGAGGAAATTTATTCAAGTTTGGTTGGACTGGAGAACTGAACTGAAGTCTGCTGGGTGTGTATCTGATCTGAATGTGAAACCAAACCTTGAACGGGAGCTACTGTACACTGCTCATAAGTGTGGTTGTGTAATCTGTAGTCATTGCTGGTGAGGAATTACAGACATTGTTTTTACATCAACTCCAGGACTGACCCGACCCTGCTTTCCTGTTGGACGAGTGCCAACACAAGCCTCCCTTCCATGTTTACGTCTGACCACTTCATTTGAAAGGTGTTATTTCTCTGTTCAGATTCGCCTTCTTCTCCTGTTCTCTTTATCTTTCTGTCCATCGCCCTCGGACTCACTTTCTTCTACTTGTAGCATTCATGTGTCTTGTCCACTGTGTCAAGATCTGTCGTTTAAAAAAAAATAATAATTTGCATGTTTTTGATTGGATGGTCTGTTTCCCTCACCACATCCTGGCTCTAAACAGGCAGGCCTCAAAACAAACCAATCATAGAGACTCTGTTAAAAGGAATTCAGATCATAGGCGTGCAGCGTACGGCGGGGAGATGTAAGGCCTAGGGTTTAGTATGTCTCAGGATGGATTGTGGTGGATGCAGACTGCATAGCTGCCACGCTGCTCATTCCACTGTATGTGCGCACTAGGTAGGCTAATGGGTGTTCTCAATCTTCTTTTCAACATGGGAAACGGGTACTGTTTGCAGCAGTCACGCTGCGAGCAGCATTTCTATATTAAGCTTGAAGCTGAAAACGCGATCGCCAATCAACACATTGTTGGGTGTAGAAATGTAGGAAATTTGGTCAACGTTTTATTATTTGGTCATGTGTGTTGGCCATTTGTGACCATTTCATCTTAAAATGCATATAAAGCCATGATCATAGCTAAACTTGCAGTTAATCTGTCGTCTCTTCCCAACCACAGGCTTTCATTATCAATCAACTCTAATCCTGTGTCTAAATCTGACGGTTTCTTGGATTAGGATTAACTAAAGAAGTGGAAATCAGGGATCAAGAGGGAAAAGTCTAAAGTCTGATTTTCTTTACACATTACAATGAACCACAAAGGCATCGCTACAAACATGGACATATAATCATATATGTTTGATTGTAAAGACTAATTTAAGGTCCTTAATGTGTCCTTAATGTGGTGGGTTTACACTAACTTCATAGCCCCGATTCATGAGAAGAAATGTGTTACATCCTGCAAGCAGCTGAACTATATGAGAAGCTGTAAATTAAAGCTGCTTCACTTTGTCTCTCTTAACTCCCATGTCTACTAAAGGGATGGTTCGCTCTTCTTAATGGATTCGTTTTTAGTGGCCATTTTGAGTTGATGTGGGTTGTGAACCACGAGGGATGTTAAAGCATGTCTTTGTGCACAGTAATTCAGCTGTTAATCTGAGCTCCCCTAGACGGGCATTAATGTTTTTTTTGCAGTCAAACATACGACATAATATTAAAAATACAAAAACAGATTCATTTAATCATTCCCATGAGCGGATATTACATCACATACCGTGAACACTGATAACTGTTGAGTAACTTCCTGAGTGAGATCCAGTTTTGCCTTTTGGAAGCTGGATCTAATTACAAACTGTACTTTACATTTCGTAACACAGGCCATGTGCTTGTCCCTTTCTGGATGGTTCTGCCTTGGTTCTGCCTTGGGTCGTCATCCGCCTCAGCGCTTTCACAGGGCTGGAAGCCGACCAGTTTCCCCTTGCCTTGTTCTCCCAGGTGGGATGTATTTTAAGAGACGTGTGCTGCTGCCCACTCAGTGTCCTTCACGGCTGCTGATACAGTGTTCCTCCCCCTCCTACACCCTGTTTTTGCAGCTTTAACCAACGGGCCTCGATGTCCATGTAGATACCACATTAAACAAGCCGTTCAAGGCTTCTCCGAATAGACATGATGACCAACACGCATTGATGGGGAACCTCCCTGAATGCAGGGAGTCGTTTTGCTCCTGACTCACATACAATAAGTGTATGCGAGTTTGTAGCAAAACCTTTGGTGTGTTCAGCCAAAACTGTCTTCTGGCTGAACATGCTTAGTCTGTGGCAGCTCAGCCTTTTGACAGTGGTCTTACTACTTCTTCTTTTGAAGAAGGAAACTTCCTTGTGGTTTCCCCGGCTTCTGTGAACATTAGAGGAACACATCAGGGCCTGGGGCTGGTGTTCTGACAAACTGAGACCCACACTCAGGATGGACTGACTACCCGTAGCTCCACCTGATAGACTAGGCTGTCAAACCGTGCTCCCTCGTCACAATACGCTACCATGGTTAGAAGCAGCAAGTCCAGCCTATGTTTTGTTAAATTCTAACAGTTTAACTGATTTGATAGTCTGATAAAGTGTAATGCCTCGTCACAAGCTGCTTCAATTGAAACAAACAAACAGCTATGGCTCACAGTAGCCCAATAAATAAATCATTGCCTACTATTATAATATTAGATATATTTCATATCGTAGCTTACATCATGTCAAATAAAAGTACACTGATTTAGAACAGGCAGAACAATTGTTTAGCTATACTATAGGTAGCTCAAGGGCTTTAAGACTTTGACAGACATCTGAAAAATCCACTGGCCGTCCGTTATGCCGTACTGGTTCCGCTATACTGGTTCCACTCAGTATGTCTCAAGACAGGAAGCGGCCGACTGGATTCTTAGGAGCGAGGCCGTGTTGACCTTTCAGCTTCGCTGAGCAGCACAGTGATTAAAAATGGCTTTCAGCCTCTCTAATCCTAAAGCTAAATGAGACAAAGTGTCTCATTTATACCAAGAAAGTCCTTGAAGTTGGACCCGCTTGTCTCGACTGTTCCTTCTGTGAGACAGGAAATGTGTCCGTGTCTGGGGTTGAGTGAAGTCATTCATCTAGAGCCTAGATGAATGATTCTATAAATCTTAATCCGAGCCAGATTCTAGAAGGATTTATAGGACATCTTGTCTCTAGATTGTTTCCTTATTCTATAGTTTTTCCCAGCCTTGATGGCCGTGTCATCAGAAACCCCCCCCAAAAAAAACATTCTGAAAGGCATTTAAGTAATTCCGCTGATGGGTCCGATAGTAACCAAAAATAGTGTGAAACAACAGAGAAAGGGGAAGTTGAGGAAAGTCAAAGGGCAGAGAAAAACCGCAAAGCTGACACATTTATTCCAAGTCTGTTTTGGAGACCACCTGTCAGGAGAAAGGGGAGGTCCAGCTGAAGGTCCAGCTGAAGGTCCAGCTGCTCTTTAGAGTGACCGGCGGACACAACTGCTCAATGGAAATGACGATGAGCAACTTTACTAACCCTTTTTTTCAATGAAGGACCGCGTATGTTTCTCAAGTTCCACGTTTTCTCTTTACCAGAAGAAAACACAGAACTTAGTTTATAACGCAGTTTGTATCGTCACATACCCTGAATGTACCCGTGAGGTCAGGATACACAGAGAAGGTGTTTTACACAATATATCATAGTTACATTAATTTATTTGATGATTATAACTTTATTAGATAAAATACTTCCAATGAAAAAACTGAAAGTACGCCTGGAAGCGTGTAGGTTGTGGGTTAGGACCAGCTTAGGACACACGGTGTACATGGCTGGTGTTACCACACACCTGTTGGTCAGGAACCTGTTGGTCAGGAATTCCATGCCTGGGCGGTGCTTCTGCGTTTGAATGGCCACACGTGTGGACAAATGTTGTGAAAGCGTCCTTTGTTTGTGGACCTCTGTGATGTCCCTCACTCACAGATCACAACCCCGTCTAGGAACACACTCCCACTGTTTTAATGTTTAACCGGGTCAGTCCTGCATTTGTCATCATGACGTGTTACATTATAACAAAGACTGTAGACTTGCGTATACAGACTACATACAGATAGTCATTTGGCAGACCCCAAAGTGACTTACAGTTGGGGGTGGGGGTGAGGACTTCTTCCTCAGGTAGACTGCGGACATTGGGGTTTGAACCCAGAACCTTTTGGCTGGCAGTCAAACACCTTAACCGCTAGACACATAACAGAAGTGTTGGCAGCGCAGCATGCCAATAGTCTATTGGTTAGGGTTAGGGTTAGGGTTAGGGTTACATGCCAATAGTCTATTGGTTAGGGTTAGGGTTAGGGTTACATGCCAATAGTCTATTGGTTGACGGCCACACATAGCTGTCATATTTAGAAAAATATTTAAAAATATTACGAAACATAGACTGGAACAAATATGGACGTAGCGTTACAGCCATTGCTTGAGATGTTTGGAAACCAGCAGCAGAAACGATCCACATTTGGCACATTGACTGTATGGAGATGAACAAGCCACTGAGATCCGAACCGAATGAAGAAATAGATGCATTCGCCTTGTAGTAGGAGTGGGACTGAGTGGTGACCGTCGGTCATGGCTGCCGCCTGATCAGAACAGCGCTCCAAGGCGCTGATCACACATGTAGGACGAGGAGGGGAGATAGCAAGCTTTCTGCTCTCCAACTTTCTGTGACAGCTGGTGAGTGGCCATGTTCTCGG
>OMNS01045199.1:2573-13932 GCA_900303225.1 Laemonema laureysi | reverse complement strand
GCACGCTCTGCCAACAACACACACACACACACACACACACACACACACACACACACACACACACACACACACACACACACACACACACACACACACACACACACACACACACGCAGGTCTTTTAATAAAATGAAATGTGAATGTGCAGTATTATATGGGGAAACCATCTCACCAGCGCTCCAACATCATACAACCCCCACTTTGAGAATCCCTGGATGAAGCCAGGTCTAATTTAGGGTACCCTACTAGCCAATCAGGCTCATGGTTATTTTAGTCACAGCATACCTTTAAAGCATAGCAGTGATTGGCAGAGCTGGCTTGAAACAGACGTCCAGACTTTGGTGGCCACAGCACAGCTCAGTAGCTCATCTTGAGAAGCACCACAGCTCACTAGCTCACCTTGAGGAGCACCACAGCTCACTAGCTCACCTTGAGAAGCACCACAGCTCACTAGCTCATCTTGAGAAGCACCACAGCTCACTAGCTCATCTAGAGAAGCACCACAGCTCACTAGCTCATCTTGAGAAGCACCACAGCTCACTAGCTCATCTTGAGAAGCACTTGAAGTCAGAAGTTCAAACAAGCAACAACAATGGAAGCAAACAACAATGAAGTGAGTACAGTTATTATTTTCTTAATGTATTTTAATTCCTTTCCGTCTATGACCAGACCAAGGAAAACTGCAACTTCTCTCCTTCATCCAGACAAGACTATTATGCAGTATATATCTTATTAAAAACAAGTTTTGTAAGAAGTCCTTTAACTGAACAGTTGTCTGTTTAGCCAGCTGGCCGGCCTATTTTTAACACTCTTAGTCCTGTATCACTGCCCCACTACCCTGCTGGTGGTTGGGTATTTAAAACAATCATCTCATCAGTCAACAAGAAGTATAGCAACTAGTTCAATAATAATATATCATAATATGTGTATGGCATAGGCAGCTCCACACCTATAGTGCCATACATGACTCTAACCCTAATAATGTGTATGTTTTGTCATTGTTCCTAGACAGACAAAGATCATGCTCTAAATGTAAATGGGACGCAGGATGGTGCTCAGCTCACCACAAAGGATTCCCAGTCCCCTCCCTGCCAGGGTATGTCCGCCATTTTCTATTGTAGAATGAAAACCATGCATAGAAGTATTTCAGTAAATGTTTCATTTTAAGTAGGCCTAAAGATATCAATCATAGTTTTATATCCATGTTTTAGATGTCTTCAAAAGCATGGCTTTCTGCTCCCATGCTCACTTTAATTATTCTTTGTTTATTATTTGTGATTTGGTTATATCTAAATGAAACGTATGACAACAACAAAATACAAGAAAGTCTATATCTATAACATCTATAACATTGTGTCACATGGTCTTAACCCCAAATTACCTGTGTTGTTCATATGTTGTTTTAGTCATGAACCACAGGTCAAATCAATCCCATATTATGTCCAGTCAGGGTATTTATCTGCTGTAACAGTAATGCTGTGTTTTGATTGGTTTAGCAGATGGCTTCCTCCGGTCTGTTGAGAATGGAGCACACAAACCAGAGGACACGGCTACACCTGCTACTGACAAGGGGAAAACTACTCCACCAAACCTTCAGATCACGTTCAGCACGTTCACTGTGAAGTGTGGGGAAACTCTGAAAGTAGACCTCCCAGTGACTGGACAGCCTAAACCCAAGGTTGAGTGGAAAAAAGACGGTCTTGCCCTGAAAGAGACATCAAGACTGGAGGTTTCACACACAGCATCATCCACACTCCTGCGTATCAAAGACGCCAGTCGGGATCATTCTGGCCGATACAGCATCACAGCCAGCAGCAGCACAGGGACCGCGACTGGAGAAGTAACGGTGGTTGTTCTAGAAAGGCCCGGGCCGCCCACAGCACCTCTGAAGGTTGAGGAAGTCAGCTCAGACTTTGTCTCCATCTCCTGGGAGCCACCAGAGTATACAGGCGGCTGCCAGATAGACAACTATGTAGTGGAGAAACGGGACACCTCCACTACAGACTGGCAGATCGTTTCAGCAACAACAGTCAGGACCGCAATCAGAGTCACCAAGCTGAAGACAGGACATGAGTACCAGTTTAGGGTGTTTGCTGAAAATAGATATGGAAGAAGTACCCCAATCAGCTCCCCCACCGTCATCGCACAATATCCCTTCAGTAAGCCAGCGGCCGCTGGCGCCCCATATGTCACTACAGTGACGAAGTACAGCATGGTTGTTGAATGGGAGCCTCCAACCAGCGACGGCGGCAGCCCTGTCATTGGTTACCACCTTGAACGGAAGGAGAAGAACAGCATTTTGTGGACCAAGTTGAACAAGCTTGTTATACCTGATACTCGTTTCAAAACATCTGGGCTGGAGGGAGGCATTGAATACGAGTTCAGAGTCTTAGCAGAGAATATTGCCGGACTCAGCCCATATAGCAAGATATCTGAGAGCTACGTGGCTAGAGATCCATGTGACCCACCGGGGACACCAGAGGTTGTTGTCATTACAAGAGATCGTGTTACCCTACAGTGGGCAAAACCCCAGAGCGATGGGGGGAGCACCATCACTGGCTACCTTGTGGAAAAGAAGGAACTGCCAGATGGTCGATGGATGAAAGCAAATTTCATCAATGTCATTGAAACTCAGTTCACGATCACAGAATTGACAGGTGGCGAAACCTACGAGTTCAGAGTAACTGCCAGAAACGGTGCTGGTGTTTGGAGTAGTCCTTCCAAGAGTACAACTGTGACCGCTGAGGATGTCATCGAGGCACCAACCGTATTCGTGGATGCTAAATTCAACAGCACGTATGTGATTAAGGCTGGCGACACCTTTACTATTGATGCCAATTATTCAGGGAAGCCACTCCCAGATGTCAGGTGGCTAAAGGATGGAAAAGAAATTGATAAAAGTACAACCAGAATGGAGATCAAAACCGACCTCACTCGCACAATTCTGACCGTCAGGGACAGTACACGCGTGGATGGTGGAAACTTTGTCTTAAGTCTAAATAACATTGGCGGAACTAAGACTGTTCCAGTAAATGTCAAGGTCTTGGATAGACCTGGTCCTCCCGTTGGACCTCTCAAAGTCAAAGTTGTCAGTGCAGAGAAGTGCACCCTTTACTGGAACCAGCCGGTGAATGATGGTGGAGCCAGTGTGACCCACTATGTCATTGAGAAAAGGGAGACCAGCCGTGTCTCATGGACTGTAGTTGAGCCATCAATTCAAAGTCTCAGTTACAAAGTGACAAACCTGGTGTCTGGCAAGGAGTACATATTCAGAATTATTCCGGTCAATAAATATGGTGTTGGTGAACCCCTGGAGTCAGATCCCTTTGTTGCACAAAACCCTTTCACAACACCAAGTGCACCATCTGCCCCTCAAGCTAGTGCTGTTACGGGAGACTCTGTAATGTTGACGTGGCTGAGGCCAGAAAGTGATGGAGGATCAGAGATTGATGGGTACATCCTTGAAAAACGTGACAAAGATGGCGTCAGGTGGACGAAATGCAACAAGAGAAGGCTGAATGATTTGCGTTTCCGGTGCACAGGGCTCAGTGAGGGACATTTCTATGAGTTTAGAGTATCAGCAGAGAATGCTGCTGGCGTGGGTGCACCAAGTGTTTCGAGTGAGTACATTAAGATTTGTGAAGCTATGTACCCACCTGGACCTCCCACCAACCCCAAAGTCACTGACCACTCCAGCACTACTGTGTCTCTGGCCTGGTCCAAGCCCATCTACGATGGTGGAGCATCTATCACAGGATTTGTAGTCGAGATAAAAGAGGCCACAGAGGATGACTGGACAACATGCATGCCACCTACAGGAGTGGAGGACACCACCTACACTGCCAAGAGACTTAGAGAGAATGCAGAGTATAACTTTCGTATTTGTGCAGTAAACCTTGCTGGACATGGAGAATATGTGGATCTACCTGGCCCAGTGATTGCTGCAGAAAAACTGGAGGCACCTGAGATTGAGTTGGATGCTGAGTTAAGAAAGATTGTGAACGTTCGTGCCTGTTCTACCCTCCGTCTTCTTGTTGTCATTAGAGGGAGGCCAGATCCAGAGGTCAAATGGTCAAAAGCAGAGGGCGCTCTCAATGAACACGCTCAGATTGAGGTAACCAGCTCCTACACTGTGTTACAGATTGAAAATGTAAACAGACTTGACACAGGCAAGTATGTGTTGACACTTGAAAACTTCAGTGGCTCCAAGTCAGCATTCATCAATGTAAGAGTGCTGGATTCGCCAAGTGCACCAACAAATTTGGAGGTTAAGGATGTAAAGAGAGACTCAGTATCAATTTCCTGGGAGCCACCACACATTGATGGAGGTGCAAAGATCTCACACTATATTGTTGAGAAGAGAGAAGAGGCCAGAATGACATTTACTGCTGTCTGTAGCAACTGTGTAAGGAACTCATGCAAGATTGGGAGTCTCCAAGAAGGAAGCTTTTACTATTTCCGAGTACTTGCTGTGAATGAGTTTGGTGATGGACTTCCAGCAGAGACAACTGACAGCGTCAAGATATCTGAGGCTCCATCGTCTCCTGGTAAAATTACAGCCGAGGATGTTACTTCCAACAGTGTACGACTCTTATGGGAGAAGCCTGACTATGATGGAGGAAGCAAAATCACATGCTATATTGTAGAGATGCAGGCTCATGGAGATGACACATGGACAGTATGTTCTGAACAGAAAGCACTGGAAGCTACAATTAATGGGCTAACAACAGAAAGAGACTATTTTTTCAGAGTGACTGCTGTGAATGATCAGGGAAAGAGCGAACCCAAGTCCCTATCGACCCCTGTTACTGTAAAAGACAACAATGTTGGACCAGTCATTAATTTGATGTGCAACACATTCAGTGTGAGAGCAGGAAATGATTTGAAAATCAATGTTCCCTTTAAAGGTATACCACTGCCAGAGGTTGTTTGGGGAAAAAATGGCGATACACTGAAAGAGACAAATAGGGTAAATGTACATACATCCGAGACATCCTCTCAAATAACCATTAAAGAAGCAACCAGGATGGATGTAGGTGAATATAAGATAACATTGACCAACTCATCTGGAACAAAATCAGCTCATATTTTTGTCAATGTTCTTGAAATCCCTGGACCACCAAGTGACCTCAGTATTGACGAAGTCAGTGCTGACTTTGTTTCTCTTTCATGGCAGCCTCCAGTCTACTGTGGTGGATGTGAAATGGACAACTACGTTGTTGAGAAGAGAGACACAGCATCCACCACGTGGCACACTGTATCAGCTACGACGGCTAGAACATCGATCAAGATTTGCCGTCTTACTCAGGGCGCTGAATATCAGTTCCGTATCGCAGCAGAAAACCGATATGGTAAGAGTCACTTTGTTGACTCTGAACCTGTTGTTGCCCAGTATCCCTTTAGACCTCCAGGCCCTCCAGCTACCATCCGTGTTGCCAATGCCTCAAAATCCGTCATGTTGGTCGAATGGAGCAAGCCAGACACTGATGGAGGAAGCCCAATTACTGGCTATCACATTGAATACAAAGATCAAAGCAGTATCCTTTGGACAAAGTTAAATAGAAGTCGTGTCACTGAGAACCAGTTGAAGGTCACAAGCATTCAAGAGAGCCTAATATACGAGTTCCGTGTTTGTGCTGAAAATATAGCTGGAGTTGGGCCCTGCAGTAAGGCTTCTGAACCTGTGGCTGCAAGAGACCAGTGCGATCCTCCAACAAACCTTACAGTCACCAGCATAACCAATGACTCTGTTTCTCTCTCCTGGGACAAACCGCAATATGATGGTGGTGCCAAAATAACTGGTTACATCGTGGAGCACAAAGAGCTCCCACAGAGCTGCTGGCTCAAGTGCAACTTTACAAATGTACTGGACACCTGCTGGGAGGTGACAGGCCTCACTGAGGGGCATCAGTATGACTTCCGGGTTATCGCCAAGAACGCAGCAGAACTCTTAAGTCCACCTTCTGAATGCACCGGGCCTGTCACAGCCACACATGATGTGGATCCACCCATTATTGTCCTGGATGATAAATGGAATCAGGTGGTGGTTGTCAATGCAGGAGACTTCCTGAGAATAGATGCTGCTATCACAGGACGTCCCAAACCAATGGCATTCTGGTCTAAGAATGGCAGAAGAATTGACACCAAGGGAAGGTTCGAGATAACCTTAACAAAGACACATACCTCATTACTTATTAAAGAAAGTAAGAGAAAAGACTCTGGACAGTACACCCTGACAGCACAGAACAGTGGTGGTGCTGCCTCTAAAACCTTCAGCTGCAAGGTGCTTGACAGACCGGGGCCTCCTAATGGACCCCTAGTAATAACTGGACTCTCAGCAGAAAAATGCACACTGAACTGGGGGTCTCCTCCGGAGACGGGTGGTGCTGAAATAATGCACTACATCGTCGAAAAGTGTGAAACCAGCCGTGTGGCGTGGACTCTGGTGTATGGGGACATGATGTCAACTACATGCAAAATCACCAAGCTGCTCAAAGGAAACGAATACTTGTTTAGGGTGAGGGCAGTCAACAAATATGGCGAGGGTGAAGTTCTCGAGAGTGAGCCCACGAAGGCCGCCGATCCATTCACTGTTCCGTCGGCTCCTACTGACGTCGAGGTCACAAGCGCAACAAGTGAAGCTATGACCATCTGCTGGAAGAGACCGGCCACTGATGGTGGCAGCAGCATCAGTGGTTACGTCATTGAGAAGAGGGAGAAGCAGGGCCTTCGGTGGACCCGTGTCAACAAAAGGCCTGTGTATGACCTTCGGGTTAAAGCGGCCAGCCTGCGTGAAGGATGTGAGTACGAATTCAGAGTCTTTGCAGAGAACGCTGCAGGGCTAAGTGAGCCAAGCTTGCCATCCGCACTTGCTTTGGCGGAGGACCCAACGTTTCTTCCGTCCCCACCGGCAAGGCCCCTGGTCATGGAGTCCTCCAGGTCCTCCATCACTCTGTCCTGGAACAAGCCACTGTTTGATGGTGGAGCAGTCGTGACCGGGTACAGGGTTGAGTACAGGAAAACAACAGAGGACAGTTGGAGCGAAGGCATTTCAAATACAGAAAAAACAGAGTTCACAGTAACTGGGCTCACATCAGGGGAGGAGTATGTGTTTGTCGTCAGGTCTATCAACAAAGTGGGTGTGAGTGAGCCCAGTCCTGAGACAGAACCACAAGTGGCCATGGAGATAGAGCATAAACCCGAATTTAATATTAGCAACGAGATGCGCAAGGCAATGGTTGTTAAAGACGGCAGCTCTTTCACCTTGACTGTGCCATTTACAGGAAAACCTACTCCAGATGTGAGCTGGGACAAGGCAGGTGTAGACTTGAGAATCAGAGGACTCATCAGCACATCAAATTCTGTCACGTCCATTACAGTTGAGCAGGCCACGCGCGATGACTCAGGAAAATATATGGTGAAGCTACAGAATGCTGCTGGATCTGCAAGCCTAACCCTAAATGTAAGGGTTTTGGACTCCCCTGGTGCCCCTGCACGCGTTGCTGTTAAGGATGTGACCAAAACCAGTGTCACCATCACCTGGGATGCGCCTGAGAACGAAGGAGGAGCCTCTATTAAGAACTACCATGTGGACATACGTGACATCAGCAGGAAGGGATGGACCAGCCTTACAACCACCTGCCACCGTCTGTCCTATCGAGTGTCCGATCTGGTGGAGGGAGGCGTTTACTTCTTCAGAGTGACTGGTGAAAATGAGTACGGGATCGGTGTTCCAGCTGAGACCAAGGAAGGAACAAAGATGACAGGTACTTGTGAATAAATAGAATCATGCAAAAATCTCTATTCTCAGTTGCTAACATCCAATTCAATGTTGTCAGTGTCATCAATTGCGTTTGTCTTATTTTGAAGGTTATTAATTGTATTAACTGAACAATTTATTTACTTTTTATTTCAGAAACTACAAGCTTGTAGCTGAGCAAGTCACCCTCTCCACTCACCAATACGGCTGTTTGTTACCACCATGGATATGATGCTCATTGAATTTTTTTATTTATTTATTAGTATTATTGTTACATGGTGGCTAATATATATATAGTATATGAGTTAGGACTATTCTCACTAAATGCACTTTCAATGTAATCAATAGATCATTCTGGCAGGATATGTTTTTTTTAATTACTTGCGTTAATTGCGTTATGCATATGTACGCATGTTTATATTTATGGTTTTCTATGTGTTTTCTCTCGATTTGAGCAACCATATATGACATAAATCGGCATAGCACTGCCCCTGGTGGTTAAGCATGGTATTGTAGTCTTTTTCCTGTTCCTTTTGCATTGCTGGCAACGGGTGTACGCGAGGGTACTGCAGGTTTACAATAATATTAAAAATATAGATAATTGAAAATAAATATATTATACATATAAACATATTATACATATAAATATTGTTCAGTAACTATAGTATTATGGCTTATTATGTTAAAACATAGTGTCGCTTTGTGCATTCCATCATGTTTTCCATGGATGTTTTGTGTTAATTTGTGTTAATAAACACACTGGGAGCATCAGCAGTATTGCGGACTTCTTCTGTCCACTGTGTCCCACTGGCCGGGGCCCCCTGCAGTAATAACCGTGGATAAAGGGGGCGCTGTCGCCCTGCTCAGCCACTGCATGAGTATTTATCTGGTTTTTACCGTTTGCACATGAGGTGGTCCGCGAAACATCTTGATGACAATTTTGTGGTCCACATAAAGTCAAAGGTTGGAACCACTGCCTTATATTACAGTTATGGTATTACTGTGTAAGTGCTGGGTGTCCCTACATTGTAACCCTTGGGTGTCCCTACATTGTAACCCTTGGGTGTCCCTACAGTGTAACCCTTGGGTGTCCCTATAGTGTAACCCTTGGGTGTCACTTCAGTGTAACCCTTGGGTGTCCCTATAGTGTAGCGCTTGGGTGTCACTACAGTGTAAGTGTTGGGTGTCGCTACAGTGTAGGTGTTGGGTGTCTCTACAGCGTAACCCTTGGGTGTCACTGCGGGGAGGCGCTGCAGTCGAACAACAACAGGAAGTGGAGGTCAGCCCAGCCAGAGGAGCTGAGGTGATCCGGGCGGCTGGTCTACAAGTTGTACTCCCTCAAGTCCAACATCTTATATATATATATAATATCTTTAGAAGTTAAAATCCCCAACATGGGAACAACAGCGAGTCACCTTGGGAAGGACGTGCTGTCGGAATACCAAGTAAGTCGCGTATAAGACTCGTTTCCTTTCCTACGGGCGATCATGGTGTCGGGATGAGTTGGTAAAAGTTTAAAACCTAATCGATAATCCGTTGTCGGACACTGGACGTGTGTATTTGTATTATGATCGATCGGCATGGTGAAGGATACTACTGAATAGTTGTTTGGGTTGGCCCGTTGACTTAATCACCCAAATGTTTCCCTTGTAGGAGTTGACGTTTTTGACCAAGCAAGAGATCCTCCTGTAAGTGACTCATATTCCCTCAGCTTTCATCGTATTACCAACATTTACATGTCCTGATGTACAATTAGTTATGTTGTTAGTCTACGCTGTGCGATTATTGCAAGGAATGAGTAGACATTGTAAGGTCAATTTGACGTTAAAATAAACATTAATCCAAATATATCTCATTGTTTTGCTTAGTGCTCACAAGCGATTCACTGAACTACTATCCAAAGAAGACAAAGCACTTCCAAACCCCAGAGTACCAACAGAGACCATCCTGACGTTGCCAGAGCTGAAGGTAAATCACAACACGCTGTACCGTAGACAATGTTGTACTTCATGTTATCATTACTAGTCACGATATGGTTCAGATGTTTCCACAAACAGCAACTCAACTTGTTACATGTGTGGTTGTGGATGCATCTGAACGATGTGTGGCTCAAGTAGGTGTTTCGCTGTGGTAGAGGAAGTTCTCTGGCATTTCTCGTCAATGCTGTTGACCCTTGGACTTGTTTCTGTGTACTCGTAGTCCAACCCTTTTCGAGACAGGATTTGTCGCGTGTTCTCGACATCAGAGTCGAAGGATAGTTTGACCTTCGAGGACTTCCTGGATCTTCTAAGTGCCTTCAGCGACTCTGCCACTCTGGAAATCAAGTCCCACTATGCCTTCCGTATCTTTGGTAAATATCTCATTGGTTGTATGAAAGTATTGGTAGGCAATACCTTGAAGAAGATCTACACCATGAAGTATGTAAACTATCATTGATTTGTTTGATCAGACTTTGATGATGATGGCACTCTGGACGAAGGGGACCTGGAGAAACTGGTGAACTGCCTCACTGGCGAGACGGACGACACGAGGCTGACCCCCGAGGAAATGAGGCAGCTCATTAGGAACGTGAGTTAACCGAGCCTCGGGACCATAGAGACACTCGTCTATTGTGTGATGCTGTGCAGAAGCCATAATTAATGCATGTTTCACATGCGTCTCAGATCCTGGAGGAGTCCGACATCGACAAGGACGGCACGGTCAACCTGTCCGAGTTCCAGCACGTCATTTCCAGATCGCCAGACTTTGTCAGGTGAAATGTTATCATCGGTGTTCATATATTTGTTTGTGATATGTTGTTCTGCCAATGCTGACTCAGTCCATTTCTGTGTCCACAGTTCTTTCAAGATTGTGCTGTGAAGATCAAGACGAGTTGTGGAAACAGATCTACTCTGTGATTCTTATTCTATACTTGCTCTTTTTCAGTAATTTTACATGCTATTAATTTATTTATCTGTAATTTTTTTACTGTACAATATTGTACAATGTAAAGATCTTTTCTATCACACTATTTTTAACCGTTACTAAAACGAACAAAAAAATAAACTTGTGTACTAAACTGCTCCCAACAATGTTGTTGTTTTTCCACATGAAAGACGATTGCTGAATTACAAAAGTATACTTTATATTTCGCTGACAAACAGAATATTTACAGCTGACAAAACTCTACACCTGTAACCACGAGAAGAATCCACGCAGCGCAATATTACGACCGGGTCACTTCCTCCTTGGTTGCCATGGCAAACGTGTTCCAAGGCCCGCAGACAACGTCCACCACCCGCAGGCCGTGCTGCCTGAAGAAGTCCACACTCTGAGGCTCATCGGAGCTGGACGACGCCCCGTGGCCTAGCTGGCCATAACCGCCTGACAACAGACGCAGAAACACAAAGAAAGATACGCAATACGGTGTAAAATGCAGACCAATAGATTTAACATTTTGGAAGCGGCACAATTTGAGAACAAAAAGCCCTCTTACCCCAACCCCACGTGTAGAGATCACCGGTAGCTGCAACATGGAGGGAAACATGACGTCCACATCTAGTCAAGTGTGTTTTATGTGTACTGCCCTGGACCAGAGCTCCAGTCTCTAAGGGCTCCACA
>OMNS01043654.1:5228-15503 GCA_900303225.1 Laemonema laureysi | reverse complement strand
TATGTAAGCCATGGAAGACCCTTCCTGATGAGAAATAGTCCTTATAGGACACTTGTTGACAGCAAAGTGTTTGGTTTCATGGACCACGGGAAGACACACAGGCAGCATCTTCAGAGAGAGACGATGGGTGAACACGGTTCTTATAGAGAAACCTTCACATGGTGGGCAGTAACAACACAGGATGAGGGGAGTGACCTGTTAGGAGAGGCCGATAAGGGAAGTGGACATGTCTGCAAGGATGCAAGGATGCAAGGCCACCAAAGGAATCTACACAATAAAGAAGTCAGGAGACCTGGCCTCAGTATGAGACTGGCATGGCCTCAGTATCAGACTGGTGTGGCCTCAGTATCAGACTGGCGTGGCCTCAGTATCAGACTGGCTTGGCCTCAGTATCAGACTGGTGTAGCCTCAGTATCAGACTGGTGTAGCCTCAGTATCAGACTGGCATGGCCTCAGTATCAGACTGGTGTGGCCTCATGGAAACCAAGTTCACAGTTGGTTTCCATACGGTAGTTTTCCCAACCACACCGTGGTTTCACTGTGTGACAGTTGGTCTGTGGTAACTAGTAGCTATTTTACAGGTGGTTACATCGCTCTGTACCATCTGTCGCTTTAGCGTTGCTGGTCGTGACAGTCTTCAGCTACGTCATGTCCGTGGTCACTGCGGTGCTGCTCTTCGTCTTCTACACCAAGCCAGACGACTGCGCCATCAACAAGTTCTTCATCAGCTTCAACATGTTGCTCTGCGTCGTAGCGTCTCTCATCTCCGTGCTGCCCAAAGTGCAGGTACACATGCACATCTGCCTCTGAAATGTGGTCTGTATGGTAATGTACTGAGTCTTCTAAACGGATCCTTACTTCCCCTTGCTATGTTTCCAGGAGTCTCAACCACGATCAGGTCTCCTCCAGTCGTCCATCATCACCATGTACACCATGTATCTGACATGGTCTGCCATGACCAATGAACCCGGTGAGCTCCACACACACACACACACACACACACACACACCATCAGATCATTCATCAAATAGGCCAGCAACAGAACATTATGACATTATTTGTGACATTTTAGAAAGTAAATTATTAATACTCTGAATGAATACTCTTTTCTGATTGGCCGGCAAGTGTGCGTTAAAACCGTGTATTGCACACGTAGTTCGGATCAAGTTTAATAGCGGTTGTACGATATGGTGTAACAACAATAATGTAATACCTTTTGTTACTAACCAGCTTGGTTGTTAAAGGACTAGAATTATTCCTTGGCATGACAACGGTGAGCTCTTGCTTCATAACCTTTCGATTTTGAGTGCAAAACTTTCACCAAAGATGAGCGAATGCTTTTATTTGATATTATTGCCTATGATGCCTGAGGTGGTTCTTCCACGTCGTGCCTTATAACCGCGAGGCACGATGAAGAAATGGAAAATGGTTTGCAGGCAGATCAGGTGGTACATGCTGCCATGTTAGTGTGTGTGATGGTATCCCTAGCCAACCATTCAACCAGTCATGGTGAGTGTTGGTGAAGTAAGTCATTCAAAAACATGTGAGCTATTGACTGGCATGAAGAAAACCTTGAAATTCATGTGACTCGTGTGACTCGTGTGTTATTCCAACGTTACAGCGACCGACTGTAATGGAAAATACATTTTCAAAGTTGCAAGTGACAATGAGAGTTTAAAACGTCACAGGATTTTAACTGTTTTGTTGTGAAGTGCTGGCAGATAAGAACAGCCCACATGTCTCCTGCTTACAGATATCAGACGAGACGCATGACAATTGTAATGAAGAACACTTTCAACTAATTAATGCGAACACATTTTAATATTATATTCTGTATTAACACAATTGCATATTATGTTTGAATTAACTAACCTGGTTGAAAAAGACTAACAACTCACTGTAGCTATCACATAGTCACATGATTTAAGAGGCAGCTGTGCTCTACCTCAGAGCAGAGACAAAGGGGTTCTTGTAAGGCCCACCAGAAAGGATGATACATGGGGCAGAGCGAGATAAGATGTCTCCGGCTTTGCAACAAACTGTATGCCATCCTCCCGTTCACAGCCTTGAGGGTCAGCCCGTCCCGGAGATGAATTCCACCTGCATGAGCTATTGACAACAAGAGTATAAACTGGGCTATGAAATTGTAATCAGTGGACTTCCCTCGGCAAAGCTTTGACCAGTGTATGTCTATGTCTATGTTATGTGACCAATTAAATGCAATTCTGAATCGTTTAATGCCTAAACCTTATTCACAAACAGGTTGTTTTAACACAACTAAGATCAACGTGTATGCAGGAATTCCCACCACACGACCTCAGTGGATCAGTCCTCAGTCCTGTGGAAACCACACAGAAATACGCTAGAATTGTAGAAGTTGTAATCCAGTGCAACTAAGCACTAGAATGTGTTCCATGTGGTCTGTGAAGCCTTCTGAGAGTCCAACTGTGATTAAGGGCTATCCAAATGTCACTGACTTGACTTGATTTGCATCCGCACATTTCCTCTCTCATTCCCAGAGCGGAAGTGTAACCCCAGCCTGCTGAGCATCTTCCAGCAGATCGCGGACCCCACGCAGGCCCCTCTGGAGATGGAGAACCAGACGTCCGTGGTCATCATCGGCACAGAGGAGCCCGTTCTCACCTCCCCCTACTTGCAGTGGTGGGACGCCCAGAGCATCATGGGCCTGGTCATCTTCATCCTGTGCATTCTCTACTCCAGGTGGGGTGTCACACCCTAGCTGGGATGTGTAACGATGAGTTGAACTTGGGGGTGGTCATCCATTTCACATGCATTTGTAAGCTAGTATCATTAATACCTAAAGTCGGCAGACAAGCTCAAATCTGGGTGAATGGAGCGATTCACTTTCTTTTCCTTCATATTTGTTTCGACCAATCATGTTGCTGGAGGATCTGTAAACGCGTAATTGGTGAATAGTAACTCGGTTGTTTACTGCTACCAGCAGTAGTTCTTCTCCCTTCCTACATGTCACTTAGTAATGTCATTTGTTAGGTTTGCCATAGTGTGGAGGATTTTCTTCTGGGGCCAAAACGGAGAAAGCTTCACATAGAGTATCATTCTTTCTTCAGGTTAAGAATTTCAGCCAACAACCGAGTCAAAGTAGTGCAACAATTGAACGATTGATTCCAACACAAGGTCAAAGCAAGCTGGTCCATGGAGCAACTAACACAGAGATCATTTATACAGTTTCTCATGGTACCTTTTAGAAAGTGTCCCTACGCCTGTGTTCACTCCAAAAGCAATGCCACTTTTTTGTGCGACCAGATTACATACAAAGTCAATGGAAAGACGCGCCAGACGTGATGTCACGCCGGGTCATGTGATTCACGCGGATGACGCGATGCGATCAAAGCGAAATTCGGCTGCTGTAGAGGCTGCCCACAGACGTGCATCGGACACCAGTGATGTCTGGAGAATCTCTGATAGGCTGGAATGCCTGTAGTTGGTGTCCAGCCGAGACACCCTGGCACCGATCCTAGAGGTCATGGAACCGAGCCCCGGTCGGCCTCAAGGACCGCTGGAAGCAGCGGTCATCCAGCCTCAGTTCCTGGAGGAGGTGGTGAACTTCACCAAGCTGGTGTGGCTCCGGATGGCGAGATGAACCCAAACACATCGGAGTTTGGGTCTCCTGCGTATCTGGGACTTATTTGCGTCGCGTAGCAAGTAATCCCACGATCAAACTTGCGCGAGCAACGCAAATATTCACGTTGCTTTTGGTGTGAACGCAGGGTTAGACTGCTCCCGGGCTCATTTCTGACCAATCAGGGCATCTCTTCCCTGATTGGTTCAGGGATTGGGTTGTTTAGTTTCGAAATCTTGCTCTCTTCCACTATTTTCTGCCCTGTCTCTTTACAACTCTCGAATCTTACCTACAGTACCTTTAAAGCTACACTGTGCATTTTAAGCTACATAATATTAGAAGAGCTGGTTAGAGACCCCCCATCTCGCTCCCATAACCCCACTATCTTCTTCTTCTTCTTCCTCCGTCCTGCGCAGCATCCGCTCCTCCAACACCAGCCAGGTGAACAAGCTGACCATGGCCTCCAAAGACTCTGCCGTGCTGGCAGAGAGCAGCGGCAGTGTGGCCGAGCTGTCGGGGGAGGAGGCGGGGCCCAGGCGGGTGAAGGACAACGAGCAGGACATGGTGCAGTACAGCTACTCCTTCTTCCACTTCATGCTGCTGCTGGCCTCCCTCTATATTATGATGACACTCACCAACTGGTACAGGTCAGTAGTGCTGCTCCATTCCTAACACACACACACACACACACACACACACTCACTCACTGGTAATTCACTTACTGGGGTTCCCAGACTTCATGCCGTGACTCCACTGACCTGTGGAGGTACTTGTTGCCCAGGACCCACCGAATGTTTTTCACAATTGTCATTACCATGTAAGAAACGAGACAATTAACATTTATTTTTGAGATGCATATTGTTCATCACTACAGTAAACCTTTTTTCTTCTTCTTCTATCCTCTGTCTTCAAAACATACTCGATGATGGTCAAATAAAACTGGCTAGACCATATGTATTTTCTGTAAAAAAGAAAAGAAAACTATTTTAAAGATATTGTTTGTGGCCATCCAGTGACCCATCTTGACCACTCTTAGTCCAATCCTAATCCGTCTGGCGTCAGCCACAGCGTGGGAAATGCCTTCGTTTTGTGTGTCAGTAGCTCCTAAACCATGAGTCATTCAAAGGGATAATGAATCCCGGATGTTCCTTGCTTGTTAGCCCTGATGCAGAGTACAATGCCTTGACCAGTAAGTGGCCAGCAGTGTGGGTGAAGATCACGTCCAGCTGGGTGTGTCTGGCCCTCTACATCTGGACCCTGGTAGCCCCCGTGATCCTATCCAACCGAGACTTCAGCTGAAGCTCCCAGTTCGCCCCTGTGTTTGTTATTGTTGTTGGTTTTTCCATGTGGAAGGCAATGTTGTCATGATTGCTCATTGTCATCCTTTTGCTTGTATTGTTTTGTTTATAACTTCTCTGTATAAGCGGTATATTAGTTGTCCAGTCCAACTCAAGTGTCTGTTTGATCTGACTGACTGATGAAGTCTCTTCTAAAACCAAAATCATTCCATTGATACGCACAGTTATGCACAGCGTGTGCATCATAAAGACAACGTATCAAACACAAACGACAAGGTCCAAGGTCCCACTGGAGTTAATTGTCGGGTCAAAGTCGTCGTTTATGACCTTGTTGTCTTTTTCACTGACATATTCTAAAAGGGTCTGAGCATTGTGTTACTTACTTAATTATCTAAAAAATGTTTGCATTACAGCAATAAAAACAGACCTTTATCTTCTATAGATATGAGACTGTAGCAGTTTACAGTTTGAATATTGTGCACAAGCCACCATTTGTCTGCTAAGCATGCTTGCATATAACTGTATGCTCCTTATGCCATGCAGTGCCTTATATAGTCTAAAAACATGACATATCGTAAAATATTATATGATAATCGATATTATACTCATTGATATTATACTCAATTATCGGCCAAATATTTTAGGTTTATGTAAAGGACCAAGCCATGATTGACGATGATGTAATAAGTGTTGATAATATTATATGATAAATAAGAAGAAGAAATGTATTCAAATATAATAACATTATACAGCATCCTGAACTAACCTACTATAATTTTGTTCATATTCCAAATTGAAAAGTAATATAAACTAGTATATTTGTAGTAAGTAAATAAACTAAAAGATTTGAATATGATTACAAAAACTATAATTACTATGGTTTGTTCTGCTAACTGGAATTATGTGAAACTTGACAAAATGCCTTTACTTGCAGTACATTAAGTATGTGATTAATGTATTGCATGCAACAGTTGACCTTTTCACCATATATTATTAAAGCAATTCCTTCCTTTTCTGTGGAAATGCATTTGAATGTAATTCAGAGAACTTCATTACAGCATTTTTTTAAAGAATAAAGATGACTTTGTTTATGTTTATTCATCTTTTTTCATCCATCCAGTGTGGTCTCTTAGGACAGGATATCCTGCCACTAGCATATGTACCGTGTACCCTGCCACAACTAGGTCACATAAACCACACTTCAGATTAGCTTTCATTAATACAATGAAACGATGCTTATGTTCATAGGCCAGTGGTACAGTAGAACACAGTGGTTGTTCTGTGTTCTGTGCCATCCCTTACAGATATAAATAAGGGAACTGGATATTGGAAATACATTGTGTTGGGCTGATTGTCTAACTATGTTGAATGTAAAGGTGAAAGTGGTGCTATTTCCTTCGTAATGATGAATATCATTACGAAGGTCTAAACCCAGACAGTGTATATACGTGTCTGTAGAGGTGGATGTGAGTCATGTTATTTGAAGATTCTCCCAGGCGGACTGAAGTGTAGGAGAGTGATATCTGCTCTGGGCCATGTTGGTACCACTCCTCACCAGGCACATTTTCAAATTAATACATGTGACATCTTACAAAAATGAGAAGAAAAGATAAGATGATAAGAAAAGATTCAACACTAGCAGTATTACATTAATAGTAGGATTTTATGACAATAACATTCTAGTGGATATCTGAACTGAGGACTTCTGTGATCTATGATGACAAATTTGATTCATGGAATAATGTTTAGTAACATAATTAATTAAATCAATAATTACATGGATTAAATGTTTAAACTGTTTTTCATATGATTCCTCCATAATATATCAATATACAATAAAATACAATATATCGATCAGTACATTGGATATACATTATGGGGATGCACTCGGCAAATGGGATATGAGTGGGATCACGATTTATTAATAAATCAATCAGGAACAGTAAATAGGATATAATTATACATACTTAATAGTTAGTAAAGCTTTGGTGATGCAAACTCCGGTATGTAGGTGACGGTATGCACCTTTAGCATTGTTCTTCTATCCGCCAATATACTAAAGAAGAGCCTGCACTCGGCAGGGATGTATTTGTGAGTAACACCGGAACCTCTTAGGCGTGCCACAGTGTTCTAGTCGGATATGTTTACTGAAAACACCGTCCACGCCAAACAGCTGTTACAGACGTAATATAAACAGCTTTTACTTACTGTAGCAACGTCTTCAAGTACCATATAGATAACGACATTACTTGAGATTTCCAATCGCTTACCTTCTCCTGGTGAGTATGAAGAGAACTTTTATGTAACATTCAAATGTTAGCGATGACTGAGCAGTCGTTATTGTCAATGCCTATTGTAGGTTAACTTTTCAAGCTTTTTCTTGAGTCATGTCAGCCAAATAAATCGCTGTTTATCCAGGCGATTAAAGTAAACATATAGATGTGCGACATAAATAACAACCCTACCAACGCTGTTTGGTTTAGACATTTGCCACATGGAGCCTGCCTGTCGTAAGGACAAGCCTAAGTTGAACTCGACTCCGACCAGAGGTGACAGAGCCAAGCAGAAATCTGCTCAGCAGGAGATGAAACAGCGGCAGAGAGCCGAGGTGAGCTCCTCACTACAAACTATACTGTTCTATACTGTAATGCCCGCCATCACCCGTTTGTTTGTCATCGTGTTAACAATATCGATTCAATACATTTGTGTTGAGAGTTTCTCTTTTGTGTTTGCGCTCCCGTCATACTTTATTTTTTCTTCCTCCTCTCTGTTAAAGATTTATGCCCTAAACAAGGTGATGACAGAGCTGGAGCAGCAGCAGTTTGAGGCCTTTTGCAAACAGATGCAGTCGCACGGAGAATGACTGGCCTGGTGGTGTGCTTTGGGGCCAAGAGAGAGCTGGAGGCTACATACAATCATTAAGCTCTTCCACACAATCCTCAACATGAAACCAGTTGCACACAGGAATGATAAACATGTGTCCCCCAACTTCCCTTGATAGTATGACATACAGACGGGTGACAAATTAAAGGAAAACCCAACATAAATGTGTTAGTAAGGTGTTGGGCCCCACGTCCCATCAGAACAGCCTCAATACACCTCAATGGCATTGACTCTACAAGTCTCTACTGGAGGGATGGAACACCATTCTTCCAGAAGATATTCCCTCATTTGGTGTTTTGATGACGGTGGTGGAGAGCCCTGTCTAACACCGGTCCAGAATCTCCCAGAGGTGTTCAATTGGGTTGAGATCTGGTGACTGTGAAGGCCATAGCATATGATTCACATCATTATGTTTTATCATAGGATAAAGGTGATCACTCGGAACAACTTTGTATTGATTTGCGGTGAGCCTTCCCTCTAAGGGGACAAGTGGACCTAAACCATGCCAGCAAAATGCCCCCCACAGCATGACAGAGCCACCGGATCCCCTCACTGTAGGGGTCATGTATTCAGGCCTGTACCGTTCTCTTGGTGTACGCCCACTTGTTGAGAATATGGTGATGTCAATCATCTGACCATATCACTTCTTTCCACATCTCTGTAGAGCAGTGCCTATGGTTTTTGCACCACTGAACTCTCAAATCTGCATTCATGCACTGCAACCCTACTATAATATCCCTCTCTATGTAATTGTCGACGGACTGTTCTTGCTGACAGTCTGATCACGTCCTGCATTGGCATTGAGGAAGAGCTCTTCTGTTTTTCCTTACATATCACTAATTCACGAGCATCACAGTCATCAAATGTGCTGTGGACCACAATTTCTGACCATATTTACTGATGTCTTTCCCATAGATCTAAATGCAGATGTCACTTAAGTCACTGTTCCTATAGCAACGCGAGCCAGTTGAGCAGTCTTTGTGACTGAAGCTCCTGCCATCCGCGCCCCAACAATGAACCCTCTTTCAAAGTCACTCAGATCTTTTCCTCTTGCCATCTTGATACAACATCAGAATCAACTGGGCCTGCTCAGCATCTGTATACATGCTACAGAGCAGGATTGGTTCATTATACCATGCAGTGCACCTGTGTGGACGCAGCTGCATTGGTTATGTTTCTTCTTCAGGTTTTTCCTTCCATTTGTCACCCGTCTGTATGTTCCAATAGTAAATATGACATTCAATTAGACAATCACCAACAAAAGCATGTCTGGCCTTCAGATTGTTTTACTGTTGTTTTGTTTTGTTTACTTACTTGACTATAGAACAGAATGTCAGTTACAGGCCCAATTGTGAAAGTTGTTTTAAATAGGTCAATTATACTTTTATAATTATAACTATACGTTATTCAAGTGACTAATATTTAGTTTGTTCATTAAAAACATATTGAAAGGTTTGCCAAAATAAAAATTTTCTCAACTTCTGTTATATATTTAAATTCAGGAAATGTGTTAAACTGTAATTTGTTCCTGATTCAAGAGCTTATTGATGTGTGATTGATCATAGATCAAAAGTGTTTTTTATTTAATTTTTTACTTGAATAATATGAATGATGTCGGTGTTAATGGTGCTCACATAAATATCATTAAAAAAACACAACCAATAGCAAAAGTCTTTGTAAGTATTGTCAAGCAGCGTGTAATAGGTTGTTGAAACCAGACGGCTGCAAATCAGTCAGTGTTGTCGTTTGTTTGTGTTCTGTGGTTCTTTTCAGATGGGTTGTGTACTGTGATTTATGCACTAGCTAAACCAGTGTATGAGGTAGTAAACAGGCCTGTCTGCCCTTTCCTCACCAAAGCACCTCCCCTGGAATGTTGTAAATAATGATGTTTTTGTTATCTTCAGTTTGTCCTGAAGGTTGAAAGTTTGATACACTGTATAAAATGTCTTTCCCTCGGGGCAGTAGGATTTATCTTATGTTTGTGAATACTTTCCTTCTTATTCCTAGTTCAGTCACCATAGCAAATCCTGCTTACATCATTTTGTGTTGTTTTTTTTAACCCTAACAACAAATCAGTTAAAAGGTGCTGTAAGTAACATTTAAGAGCTCTGATTTGAGTGACTACCATTTAGATTTTTGACCGCTCCTGGCTAATTTCTGACTAATCAGGGCATCTCTTCCCTGATTGGTTCGAGGAATTCATCTTGCCTGTCAATCACAGGTATGTGAATGCAACACTTCTCAGTGGTGGAGAAACGTAGGGAGGGAGGGAGCTTTGTTTAGTTTCTTCTGCTCTCACCTACAGCACATTTAATCCCCTTGTGTTGACAGCACCACTCAAGTGCATAAATAACGTCAGTTGAGTATATAAAATTAGGATTTATTTTGGGACATAACAATGAATACCTACAAACGTATGCACAGCAATTCACACACACACACACACACACACACACACACACACACACACACACACACACACACACACACACA
>OMNS01043542.1:3931-15402 GCA_900303225.1 Laemonema laureysi | reverse complement strand
CCAGGCTGCATGGTCCTGCCATCGCTCCTGATGCTCTGGATGTCAAGAGCTGTAGCTTGACCCCCGCACGCCAGGCCGCCCCAGCCAATGGCACCTTAGCATTGTGTCGTCACGGAGATCTCCCGTTGGCTTGTCCAGATGGCACTTTCGCAAATCCCATTCCATTCACAAGCGTATTTTTCTGAAGAGTCTGGGCTTGGGTACAGAATGTACTGAGAGGAAAGTATTAAGACTATTTGTGTCTCGCCACAGAAAAGGTACAGCAAGGAAATCGAAATCGAAAATAGATACTGTGTATTGGGATGTATAAATCTCAATCTAAATATTGCATGGTGTTTTCATCATGTGTGAGTACAACGCAAGTTTAAGTACATTCAACTAAATATTTATACATAGCATTTTACCCAAATAACAAACACACGTCACCCCAAAATCCCCCATCTAGAAAATCCTTGTTGATCTCTCCAACAAGACCTCCCTCTGAGCAGTGGGCTGGCTGCTGGGAAAGCGGGTCACCTAGTTGTTGAACCTCTAAGGCCCAGACCTCCCGTAACGCGTGACCTACCACCCTCCTCCCCAGGCCCACAGGGGGGCCTCCATGCTGGGATTAGCTCGTCTAGCGCCCAAGCATCACCCACCGAGCTTATGTAGCCTCCCCTCCCCCAAGACTAAAAATAACGTAACGCGCCTTATTGACGAGATCACGATGGGACAATCAATATCAAACCAAGTACCAAGAACAGGTTGGAAGCAGATTAATCCAGTTTCTCTCCGAGCTTCAGCCTGACTTGAGCACCAAATGCAATTGCCTGAAACCGTCGGCCTAGCCGCCTTCACAGCTGTGATCCTTGAATAGCTCTCTGAACTGCTGATTCATAGTCAAAGTGGTCTTGACTTCACCCCAACGATACACACCAGAGAAAGCTTACCTGAGAAAAACCAAGAGTGTAGCTGGTGTCGGGTCATCTCACAAGTAGTCGCTGGGCAGTAATCCTTAAGATTCATGAAAAACAAAAAACGAAACATATCGGGCATGAGTAAATATACAGACCTCCAGGGCTCAGCCACTTACACCTGATGAAGGATAAGAATCAGCATGTTACCTGTCAGCAGGCCCCAGTGGTTCCTCTATCTCCCAGCAGTTTTCTTGTGGATTAGTAAAACAATGATATTTATATGCATACAATCCTCAGGGCTGTCTAAAATGTGACAATGTAGTAAAGCATAAATGCAATTAGACTGATGATTCCTCTGCTGTAAAATATGAAGTACCTGCACATGGGACTCTGGCTGTACCCAACCAGACACACCTTTTAATTTAATTCATGCTTTAATCTCATCTTAGTTCAGTGGACCGAACGCCCTGTCACTTTAGTTAAATTGTATTAAGAGGCCCAATGTGTGATCGTCTACTGTCCCGTCTGAAGCAGCGCTGGGTGGAATGATTCGACGCCGTTGAGCGCATGCGACTGTGAACATGCTTCGTATTGTTGACGCGCGTTGATAACACAAACACTCGCACGTTTGAGAGAGTCACGCGTGTTCCGAAAGTGTTGGTGTCTTCTAACATGGTCGTGGAGCGTGTTATGGGAAGAGTCGGCGAGTGTTCAGAATACTTTTTGACGTTTCATTTGTTTTCGCTTCTTTGGCGGCAGTGAGAGACACCATGAAGGGACTCGAAACGAGTGTGGACATTTGCACAATTACTGAACATGAAGCACACAAATAGTGCTTTCGCCAGGATCTGCTATTCTCGAATAACCTTGAGATACAGAAGTCTCCCCGTCCCGGGTCAATCGGTGTGTGTGTGTTCGGTGCGTGTGATCGCGTCAGTGTGTCCAGCGGGAATCGCATTGCTGGCTGTACTCCGGGAAGAATCTCGTATTTTCAAAACAAACCTCAAGCCAGCACAAGAAGCCGGGAGTGAGGCCCTCTGTGTGCACACAACTCCTGCTGCTAATAAGAGTACTGTCTGGTGTCGCTCCTTCCCTTTCTCTAACCCTAACCAGTGCATTGCCCCCAAGCTTACAGGGCGATGCACTGAAAACCCCTATTGAAACCACATGAAAAACCCCAAAGGAAAAAAGATATATACACAAATTCTGTGATTCATAAAAGCTAACATGTCATGACCCTGTGTATGATTTAGACCGTTGTACTAACAATACATGATGACAACATGTCGGGTTTGGGTTTGTTTCTATGTGTCTCGTGTGTTTGCAAGTGTTCCAGGTGCTGAAATGAGAAATAACCACAAGTTCTCTCCGGGGGTCAGTCTCGCAGGAAGCCTCAGAAACCTTTTTCATGGTCAAGGTTCTCAGGAGCAGTTGAGCTACGCGGTGTAATTTAGCATTCAGAGCTGTGCTTTCTAAGTAAATGATCTCTAATGACTGCGAGAGTGCATGCTTATCTTCATTTCAGCCCTTTGTTGTTTGTCATGCTCATATGGGGTGAGGTCATGTGCTATTTGTGTGTGTGTGTGTGTGTTGGGTGTGTGTGTGTGTGTGTGTGTGTGTGTGTGTGGGCACGCCATTAGGGCATCACAGAGCTGACACGGCAGACTGCAGCAGCTTTTCCTTCTAATCAGCGTGTTTATGCTAGCCTGTGTCAGTGCACCGGATCTTCGTAGACTTGTGTGTGATTGTGTGATTGATGAGAAGTAGATGAGGCCGTGGAGGTCAGGAGAAGGTTCTAGCTGGCCTGTTCTCTGGGTTCTAACAAGGGCTGTCAATCGATTCAAATATGGAATCGCGATCCGTGACATGACCATGTCCATAGTTAATCGCGAATTAATCGCCGATCTAAACTCTGCTTCCGTCCCTCAAAGGCAGCACTGACGGTTCGACTCATTTAATCGAATAATTATTCACGTTTTTGCTCCTCAAAATGCGCATAAATAAATAGAAACTAAAGAGTAGTTGTTCAACCTTCATTAAACCAGGTCAGTCCTGTTACAGGATCTCTATTTATGTTATATAGTTGGGAGGTGGCCGGCCTCTGTACCCTGTCCTGGGTCATGATATTGATCTGTATCCTGATCCTGGGTGCCTGGCAGCCTGGTCTGGAGAATATAGTCACAGGCGGTATCACAGGACGGCAGCACAGTGTTCTCTGGCCAGAACCATTTGCTGATCGTTCACAAAACCAAGGGCGCACAAGGCTGTCACACGGCCCTGCGCTATAAGGGATCTCTCCTGTATGCACACCGGCGTCATGGGGAAGGGGAGAATGAAGCAGGTTGCAGCAATGTGACCCAGAATGTCTTAAAAATAGCACTGCCACCCAGCTAGCGCTTGCAGCCTTAGCGTCTTCCTTCCTCCTGTGCAGACGGTGGACTTAACAACCCAGCAGATGAGGCCTGGCCTGCCAACTGCTCAGCGGCTGACCTAGATGTCTCCCTGTTTACATTGTTGGTCAGGGAACCAGAGCTCCGCCTGCCCTGCGTCCTCTGTGGCCCTTCTGTCCCTGATGGCTGGTGTATTTGAGCAGGTGTGAGCCAGAGAGAAAGAGGCGGAGGAAGGCACTGGCTATGCTGGTCCTGGATCAGTGGCTGCCAATCGGGAGTGATGGGACCGGTGCAGGCTTTGGACTGGTCACGGATCAGGTGGGAATGAGGAGGAAGTGGGGGGGGGAGGAATCATCTGGCTGGCATCTGTCTGAGTGCTCAGCGTTCTGCTGACCTAAACTTCCACAGGAACGTGCTAAGCCCTTCACAGAGACACTATTCAGCCTTGTGTTTGTACAGAGTGAGGCTGGGCGTTCCCAGCCAAGTTAAACGAAACCCTGGCCCGGCCTGAAAGCTTCTCCACACTGAGGTCATCTTCCTTGGATGTTTCCCCTGGCACAGCCTTGACGGTGCAGTGGAACCACGCATTGGATTCTGTTGACTGTGCATATCGTTGAAGCCTCTGAAGGGTCCATTGAGTCGGCCTCCTTGCAGCCTGTAGGGTTGCTGCAGTCAGGGGCTCGACCAATTAAAGACGATGAATGTTTCCGTGTGTGCAGCCAGACCCCTGCGCAACGTGGCTGTGACCATGCCGTCAAAACAAGGGATCACAGTGGCTTTCCGGGCACTAAATCCTGGTCTATTCTTACAGACACGTCCCGTGTTAAGTGCTTGGTGAGGTGTTTGAACACACGTGTGTTTATTTACACCCTGACTCTGCGCCACTTAAGACGGATGGTTTAAGGAGGAAACGAATGGTGAATAAAGGCTCAATGAATGAGAATGGTACATGCAAGAGAAACACATTTTGTACTGTGTTTGTCCTGCCCAGACGTGGCTCCCCTGTATGCCTATGGACCACCGGACCAAAGAACACCAAAGAACGACACTTCTGACCGTCTGTAGGTCTGGGGAAGGTAGATAAGGCAGAAGGAAGAACGAAAGATAGAGATACAGTATATTTGCAACTCTGAATGGTCCGTATACATCCGGGTTTCAGTTTCCGCTGGAAATACTCCAAAGAAAACATTACGGCACACAGACCGCAAAAGCCACCATTTTTCGTACACATTTCATATTAAAACTACGTGTGTCTTTCATGATATTTTAGTGTCCAAAGTTGCTCAGAACACTGCGAATATCAGTTGAAGCGACGCAGATAGGCGGAAAAGACAGATGAGATGAGATTCAGGTCAACAATCCCAGCCGCCTCACGGTGGTAAATGTACAGTCTCTTTTATCCTAAAAAAAACCCCCACGATTACGCTCGCAAAAGGACAGGGTGTTCCCATACCATCTCTTTGTGTGTATGTACGCACGCGCGTACGCACGCACGCACCCACACACACACACACAGCCACGGTTAATACTGGTTTGAATGTATGCCATCGTTCTTGCCTAAGCACAGTGTTCCCACAAGCCTGGCGTGTACAGTGTCTATAGTCATTCATGTGGAAGCTGGGCTTAGCGCATGTAGCCTAGCTTAGGTTGCATAACGCGCAGGAAGAAAGGATAAGTCACGCCGCCGCCACAAAGGGTTTCTTGGATAATGTACGCTATACGCTACCCATAATGTACGCTATAAAAATACCCCAACCACCCCTGCTGCCCCCCCAAGCAGGGAAGCGCAGATAGCAATGTTTTTGTGTTTTACGAAGGCATGCTCTTGTTTTTGCTGTTACGTCAACGTCACTATTTTTAACTCGGTTATTTCGCATGTCTGCCCACCCATCACCTATTGTACTCTGCTTGCATGCACAAACACACACACACACACACACATACCTATAGGCGCAAACCAATATAATACAAGTCCCAAAAACACACAGCTAAACCAACATGTAGACTCATGCAAATTGTGCAAAAATACCCATAGAGGCCCTGTGTGAGGACGCCCACACAATGTGAACCAAGGTGCTAGGACAGGGTCACTGACTCAGCTCGCCAGGCAACGTGGCCGAGTTGCAGCGTGGGCAGTGCGCACGCACACACACACACACACACACACACAAATGCACGTACATGCATGTTTGTGACTCTGCTCTACTAAACCACATGCAAACCGTTTTACGAATGCTGAAGTGGCCTCTCTCTTTATTTGCGTAGCTGAGTTTAGCTCAACCAATCAAAAGGAGATAAACAGCAACACTAGAAAGGCCAGGAAGGAAGAGAGCCCCGTGTCGGACCACATAAAGTTTACACAGTTTAGCCCAGGAGCCAACGGTCGTCAGATCTTGCAGCAGAGACAAACTGTTCAGATTCCTTTTACAACTTCTTTTGTTCATTTCATTCATCCATTGTAATTCTCCCATTTTGATGTTGATGAAACTCTGCGCTAATGGAGTTGGAAGGTGCTAAATGAATTAAGCGATTGATATTGTGAATTGCTAATTTGTTGTTAATTCATTGTGAGAGCCTTTTGGGGGGGTTATTGATCTGAACTGTGTGAGAAATAGTAAGTAAAGTAAGTAAAGACAGATGCAACAAAAAATAAAATAAAACATGGATACAAAAATACTAACCTAAACCTTCAACGTATCTGAATTAATTTAAGTCGCTTTGGGTGTGTGGAAGTTAAAAGGCGAATTAAGTAAACTGTGACTAAGTAGGATAATATTATAAATGTATATTATGCTCTAGATCATTTGCAAGGAAATAGACTTTAAGAGACCCGGAATGTCTTATTGAGTCCATTTTAGACCATATACCTCCAATCAGTAAATTGGCGGTTCCTCATGGGTAACATAACAAGAGTGTGTCAGTTGGTTGTCAAACAAAGATGTGACAGGAAACCAGCCAAAGCCTGACTCCCGAAGTGAGTCCCAAGACACACGGTTAGCATCTTCTTAACCAAATCAGTATTCCACGCCTTAGCTTAATAATCTGAACGTCATCTTGACATTGCACTCATTTTAAGAGCCGATGTTTGCTTGTTTTTTTAATGCCGCGTCTGGCAACCCGACCTCGGCTGTGTTCTCGCTCACAGTTACAAAATGGTAACTGACTACAGTCAGATGAGTCTTACTTCAAGACATTAATTCAGGATTCCTTCTTTTCAATGTGCTCCAGTGAACTGGAATCCCCCCCATCCCCCTTCTCCCACCGATCACCTGTGGAGAAAATGGCTGTCCTACTTTCTCAGGTCTCAGAGGGACCAGTTAAGGCTCCTCATTAGAGGAACCAAGAGACCCCCCCCCCTCCCAGATTGGGAATAGAGTATGCATTATAGTGTCTTCTGCCTTGTCTGTGTGGATCAGATGGTATTGTGTGTTAACATCAGAAGCTGGTTCAAAATGAGCTGTCGGATGGTTCAATTTCAAACACTGTAGATCATCTAATGTTTATTTTGTTATAGGAAGCCCTGAAGTGAAGATAAAACAGGTGCTCTGAT
Source organism: Laemonema laureysi (assembly GCA_900303225.1). Taxonomy (NCBI): domain Eukaryota; kingdom Metazoa; phylum Chordata; class Actinopteri; order Gadiformes; family Moridae; genus Laemonema; species Laemonema laureysi. The sequence continues at coordinate 8,566 of OMNS01043542.1, read as the reverse complement.
GCTTAGCTTAAGCTCAGGGCCTCCACTGATTGGTTCATGCGTTTTAATGATGCTTCGTGTTCCCTCAGCCAAGGCTCGTCTCTGATTGGTTCTCATGTTTAAATGAGCATCTTCCCTTGTTTGCTAAACCTTGGTTAACACTTAGTTGGCTCTTAGGCAATTAGTGGAGACTGTGAGTCAATAGATTTAAAGTCTTAGTAATATGCTGACAAGACCAGAGATGGTCTTAGTCCCTCCATGCATTCAGAGCAGATCTTTAAGGTGATTCTGTTTTTAAGGAGATTTTGGTTTTCATCAGCTTGACCCCCACCGGTAGAAACAAATTAAAGCTCAGCTTGCCTTAGACAAAAACAAACAGAACAGGATGTTCTGTTCAGCGCATGGAGACCTGCTGGAATTCATATTTAATTCATAACGGCTAGCAGTCAGAGTGTATACACCAGCTAAATCTCACTCGTGCCAAACGGTCCACCAGCACGAGCATATAGCTTTGCTACATTGAGCGTTTTAGGAGACATATGCTAACTCAAAGCGACACCCAGACCTACGAAGGAGAAAATCTTGACAAGCATCACTTCAGATAGCTTGTATTAGCTTTTCATCCCTGATCCTGATCCGTTTTGATGAATTGGCGAACAAAACGCTAAGTGACAATACAGCCACCGTTGAGGTAATCTCGGATCCAGCAGTCCTACTATTTTATAACCCTAACTTCATGTCGGGTCGGAAGCCAAAAATTGGGGCAGAGTTCCGCCTTGTTTCCTGTTTTGTTTACGGAGATCATCGACCGAAGAGTGTGAGTGGACGAAGCTTTCAGGAGGGGATTTCCCCCGCGTCCAGCGACACGATTGGTCAAAACAAACATGAAGTGAAAGAAAGTGAAATGCCCCTTGAACCAGATTTGAGCCATGAGGCTTTAGATATTAATCCAAAGTCTGACTTGTGAGACTGAAGCTAGTTTGTTCAATATGTCTGCCCTCCACATGTAGTCTGCCACGCCTGTAATACACCACGCTGCTGAATGTAGGCGATGTGATGTTGTACAACAGTTTCTGTCCTCCACCCTCCTCATGTGTATGTGTACACACTTCCTCACTTTCTGTGTACAAACGTGTGTAGGTGTGTGGTAGGTATCGGCACGCATGCTAACCTATCTGTGCCCTGTGTGTGTGTGTGGGTGTGTTTGTTTTACGTTGCCCAGCCGCCCAGGGGTGGGGCTCTGTCACGGGTGTGTCCGAGAGCTCAAAGTGTAATTTTGCTGCACGCAGCGTCTCTTTTCCCTGAAGGAGCGAGCGGATTAACAGGGCCGTGACTGGGAGGCTCGGGCGCGATCACACCCGCGTAACCAAGACCAACCTCAACGTGGCTCTGTTTTGGCACACCAAAAACATTCCTCGGCATGACGACGTCGCCACACCCTGAAATAGCCCACGCTAGTTACCTGGTCCCTCTGAAACAGCAGAGTCTGGCGGAGCCGGCCCAAACACACTAGCTCGCTCGAGACTTGTCCCTGGGGACCCCACTACTACTATTTCCACTGAATTCCTGTGAGTCATCCCATTCATAACTACAACAAAAGAAGCCGATTAAGTTTGGAGGGGAAGGGCTGGGCGTTGAAACCACATTGTGCATGTCATGTTTTCCTGCGTGCCTGCAGGCCATTTGTACCGTAACAAAATGGACGCCCCTGCTAGGATCGCATCATTGCAACTGTAACTTGACATGTGAGTGAAGTAGTAGTAGTCGTGGTAGACCAAATTTCTCTGCGATATTACGGATGACTTGGAATGTGAGGGTGGGGTGGGACTCAAGCTTCTCGGGAGCTTGAGTCCATTCTGTTGCTGTGTTTGTCTGTGTGTGTGTGTGTGTGTGTGTGTGTGTGTGTGTGCATCGTGTTGGCAGAGCCAGCCAGCTGGGATGCTGTGTCATCCACGGTAGGCAGTGTGCCCATAGCAAGGCTCTGGTTATAACCATCCGCCCACACCTTGTTCCCTGGCCGTGCAACACACAGGCAACCCAGACAGGAGGACGGTCTGTGGCACTACGAAAGTATAAAGGTATTTGCAAGTAGGTAGGTAAGGTATTTCGTTTTATGATTGAGTGCAAACCCTCAGGCAGGTAAGCCAGAACAAGATGTCATTAACCAGATCTGTACACGAGAATCTCAATTTATGGGCTGTCTCTTTTCCTGTAGGTTAGATTTTGATTTATGTACACCAAAGTCAGAGATCCCATAATTGACTTCCCACCCAACAGAGAAACAAAAAGGATTTCCCTTGCAGATGCCGAACCCACATGTTCCAGTTCTACCCTGTTTCACTTGGAAAGGCTTCATATGACACAAGCTAGGATAAGGTTTCACTTTCATCTTCATCACACTCTATCCCTTACAGACGGCGCTAAACCCCCTGCACCCCCACTAACTTTTAACTATTTGGTTCTGGACACCTCCAGGTAGGTGTGGAGCCATATGGTCCGCCCATATGAAGTGGGCTGACCTGTGCCATTTCGTGCAGGAGATGATCCTTGTTCAGGTCAAAGGTTGAGCATAATATGGATTAAGAGAGAGGCAGGATACTGCTGGAGGTGACGCTACCTGGCCTGATCAGCCTTTCGGAAATACAATCAGCATCACCATGCCAACGGTGATTCACTAGGACCACGTCATCAACACCGCCTCACTCGTACCGCTCAAATGAGCACACGGAGGTCCGTGGTTGTTTTTTCTGTGTTTAAAAAAAATTACGATTCCAACTAAACTAAAAGAACTCAAGGAGCCTACAAGCCAATAGGTAAGAGTAACAATCCTAATACGTCTACGAACCCAATGGACAAGCATAACCCTTCAGAGGAGTAGCAACGTTCGTTGACTGGGAGAAAAATAAGCCTGTGAACCGTTAGGCCTAGGTCTCAACATGTTTTTGGGGATTCGGTCTTTGTATTTGTCTTTTCTCAGAAACCAAATTCACTCTAGAATTCACAAGACAAACAGCTGACATGCAGCTGGTCACTGCATGTCTTATAACGCTGAGGTCTGTTGCACTTCAAAGCCATTCAATTCTAATGTTAACACTCACGGCCACGAGTGTCAACTATGTTTCCCTGAAAGATTGATGTTTCAAACACAAACAACTCACCAAGCTTGGGTGAGGATGAAATTGACATGACTGATGTGCAATTTGGTCCAATTACCAACCCTAAACACTCAAGCCAAAGGACTTAGCGCTTGTAACTATACAAGTGCTAAGCCATAGCACTTGTAAGTAGTGGAGCTGAAGCCATCAGAGGGCCTGAGGCTGACTGCCGAGCTACACCTTAGTGATCAGCTGATCACCAACAAGTGTTTTCCTGGAACAGGCTGGGAGAATGACAGTGTTACCAACACACTCAAGAACATGCTGGTGATAACCAGCAATTTGATGTGGAGACATGAAGGAGAGCTCTCTTCATCACAGATGGTGTTATGTTGGGGATGGAGCTACCTTTTAAACGCACACAATGTGTAGACTCACGCTCATACACTACAAAGCCCAGTGGGGTGAATGTATTGCATCGCAGGTCAGATGTGCCGGAGACAGGCTGTTACACTATAACGTTGCCACAGTCACATATATGCTGTAGAAAGATCAACAAGGGCTTATTTTGGGTGTGCATGTCTTAATGTGCGTGTGTGTGTTGAGTTTTTCTGTCCAGGTTGTATGGGGGGGGGTTTGTACATCTATATGTGTGTGTATTTTGTTTAGGTTAATGTTTGTGTATTTCTGTATTTGTGTGTGTGTGTGTACACACGTGCATGTGTGTATTACTGAGTGTATGACAGGTTGACGTGCGCAGAAGAACCCTGGGAGGCTGAGGGTTAGGCTGACGAGAACGGACCAGAGCAGAAGACTGTTAAGTTAGACGGCCAGCCACAGAATCATGTTACAAAACAACAACTAACATAGACTCCTCAAAGCCACTGTGAAACACCAAGCTTCACTTCCTGTTTTCTTACATCTTCCTCCAGACAGACACTGAATAGGAATCGACGAGATAAATAGGCAGCCTGCTTTCCAGATCACATCCTTCGCCTCAGACTTTTAAAATTCTTTAAATTCTTTTCGATGTCATTTTGAGCTTTTCCTCTTAGTCTCTTAACAAGTTTAAGTGCGGTGCGGCGAGCACGCTTCTCGGATTCGTAGCGGTTGGCGTGCTGGAGCCACGCCCTCGTGAGTCGATAAGAGGGGCTGTCGCCTCACATCTCGTTAGCTGGCGTCCGATGGAGCAGAAGCGGGAACACTGTGTGCCAGATAAACACGGCGCCCAGGCCTCGTTCGCCACCGATGAGTATTGAGGACACCAACTGGACATTCTTAGGGACCAGTAAGTCCAGTATAGTGGACTTGCTGGCTCACAACCACGATCCGTTCCCGACAACCTGGCATAGTTTCGGTATGAAAAGTGAAAAGTAAAACTGGATCCTCCTCTGACCGCTGTTGGTGCACATAAAAAAAAAATGTAGATCAAAAATGGTCTGGTAACATACACCTAATGCAGTGTTATACTTAATTCTGATATAATTTATTTGTATAATAATAATAACTATATTATTATTATTATTATTATTATTGTTACTACTACCATTATTATTATTAT
>OMNS01043378.1:1413-14922 GCA_900303225.1 Laemonema laureysi | reverse complement strand
CCACTATGGATTCAACCATAGATCGGTGGGACGCAACAGAGACATTTCCTCCAATGCTTTTCCTGGCCCGGAGAGGAGTGCGTCCTGAGGGCAATGCTTTTGGGGTAGATGCTTCCAACACTTTGAAAGAGTCACTTAAGCGGCTAGACATCATTTGTCGCTCTTCGTCCTGCCCCTCTTCTTCTTCACTGTCATATATCACTGCTGCCCGTTTCGTCTTCATGCTCATGATTAATGATTCATCCTCTGATTGGTCAGATTCAGAGACGCGGGACTGGTTAAGGTGCATTCCGTGCTCCTGTTTAAACTCTACCAGGGACTTGTCTACACTGAAACTTCCCTGGGTCTGAAGCTGCAAGAGCAACTTCACCTCTTGGGCTTCAACATCTGGTTCCTCCTCCACATGGTTGTGATCGGTGGACATGTCATTTTCACTGTCCTCTAGCAGTAGATTAAAGTTTCCTTCAAAAGACTTGACCCCTGAAGTGATCATGGAAGATGCCTCGTCATTTAAGCTCACATTGGAGAGTTGTGGCATTGAGAGTCTTTTACTATACAGGGGCTCATTGGGTGGGTGCTCTTCTTCCATAGCAGTTGCTTGGTTCTCTGAGTTGTTCAGTTCAGAGAAGGACTCTTGATCTTGCAGTTTTCCATCATGGATAGCAGCTGAGGTAAAACCATCCAGGCTGGTGTTACACTCTGAAGCAGCATCAGCAGACTTCATGTCTGATGACACCTCGTGAATGGAGATGTCCTCTGCCATAACCTCACTCTGTTCCATTTTGACGGAATGCTGACTGGGGAAGGGGTTTGGTCCTGTAGTCTCTAAAGAGAGCTCTGGTTGTTTTTCTGTCATACTGTCATCAACTGTTAGATCAATAAACCCACTTTTATTATTCTGTTTACCGTCCTCCTTGCTGGATTTGTCCAGGTCAACTACAACTGGTGACTCATTTGAGTCATCTTCAAGGTATATTACGGGGGATCTGGGTTTATGGTTTGGATCTTGTTTTCCATGGGGCCTCTCCTTGTCGTGTTGCTTCAACTGTCGGTGCCACGCTGGTTCTGTGCTGGACTCCATGTTCTCTGCCAGCTGCATGTGCAGCTCAGACTCTGCCATCATGAGCTCCTGAGCCTTTCTGACCCGTCCCTCAATGTACTGGTGGGCCTCCGGGTCCTCGGGATCTTGTTCATGCTGGTCGGGGTCCAAGGAGAACATGAGGTCGTGATCGGAAATCCCAAACATTTCCATAGAGTGAAGGTAAGCGATGTGCTCATCCAGCTCGGGGTCGCTCCGTCGCTGACGGGAGTGCATGGACTGCAGCTGCAGCTGGGTGGAGGAGGACCGCGTCTCCTCCAGGATAAACAGCTGCTTCAGTTCCTGCTTGCTAAAGTAGCGGAAGGGATTCTTCTTGTCTCCAGTTGTCTGTCTGATAATGGAGTCTTTGAACACCTGCCGCCTATAAATCTTCTCCTCTACAGTGCCGCAGGTGATCAGTCTGTAGATGATGACGTTCTCTGTCTGTCCGATGCGGTACGCGCGGTCCACAGCTTGGGCGTCTGTGGCTGGGTTCCAGCTGGGGTCAAAGATTACCACCCTGTTTGCTGCCGTCAAGGTGATGCCGACTCCACCCACCTGCGTGGTGAGGAGAAAGACGGAATATCGCTTGTCGGTTTGGAAAAGGGAGATGAGTCTCTCCCTCTCTGCCATCTGGGTTATCGTTCCATCAAGCCTAATAGTTTTGAAGCCTCTGTTACCCAAGACTCTCTCAATGATATCAAGAACCTTTCGGAAGTGGGCGAAGACAAGTGTCCGGTGCCCTTCTGTTCTGAGCCTCTCCAGCAGCGCCATCAGAAACGTCATCTTGCCCGACTCTGCTATTAGGGTGTCATCTGGGATGTTGTCGAGGCTGTGGGATGTCCCCTCACCATTTTCAGCCCGTTGGTTCTCAGGTGTACGGTCCTCCAGGCCCAACTGGGCAATGGCTGTGGCAGACAGGAGCCGAGGGTGGTCACAGAGTTTTTTTATAACATTGAGCTCAGCCAGGGGTGACCTGGTGGTTGTTAGCAGCTCCTTGATGTGGTCTAGAGAAAGAAACTGCCTATAAATGTCCTCCTGGACATCACTCAAGTATGTCCAAACAATCAGGTCATTCTTCCTCCTCAGTTCAGGCATGATTGCTGCATTATGTTTTTCTGTGTCTGGGTTATCTCCATTTTCTGACTTGAAACGATTTTCTTTTGCTATTTGGGAATTCTTTTTCTGCACATCAGCTTTTGTCCTGCGAAGGAAGTATGGTTTGATGATAGCCATTAGGTTTTCTGACATTTTAAATCCCAGAGCCTTTTCTCCTGGAGTGGCATCCTTCTCCCTGGCACGTGTTATTGGGTTCTCGTACTCAGTTTTGAATGTTTTCGATGTGCCCAGCAGAGCACCTTGACAAGCAAAGTCAAACAGAGCCCACATCTCCCGCAAGTTGTTCTGCACAGGGGTTCCTGTAAGAAGCACACGGTTTCGGGCAGGTATGGCGTGGGCACTTTTGGCCGTTTTGGTTGATGTTGTCTTAATTTTGTGTGCCTCATCTAGGATCATGTAATCCCATTTAAACTCTTGGCCATTGTAAGAGGCAATCTGCTGCCAGTTTAGAATCAGCATTTGGTAGGTTGTGATAACCACACCACCTCCCCTCTGAACTTTCTCCATGTTCCTGGTCCGCTCCACTTTGCTTTTACCATGAAACTCTTTGACTGTTATCCCAGGAGTCCACTTGGAAAACTCTTTGGTCCAGTTTGTAATTAGCGACGTGGGCATGACAAGTAGCGTGTGTTTGACCAGATCAGCGTCGTACATGCCTGAGAGGAAGGCGATGACTTGGATGGTCTTACCAAGGCCCATGTCATCTGCAAGGATCCCTCCTTTGAGCCCATCCCTGTATAGGCTGTACATGAAGGACACACCCTCTCTTTGGTGCTCGTACAGCTTGTCGTGGAGCTCTCTGAAAAGGATGAGACCGCTGTTGTTGATATTGACACTCTCTGAGTCTTGTTGTGCGATGAGCTCTTCGATTTTATTGATTCTGCTTTTAAGTTTTTCACTTTTTTGATGACACACAATTTGATGAGCCTGCTTGAATAGTTCCAGTGCTTTAGACACATTTCCCTGTCTGGCTGCATCTTTGCCATCCTTTATGTAGCTATGAAAGAAAGAAGAGGTATTACTCATTCATTAAAGATTATTTGTTTCACTTTTCAATGTATATTACTAAACATGTATTACTTGCATGTTACTACTCATTATTACTGAGACATATGCTAATGTTCAATTATGGAACACAAGTAGACATTTCATACTTTACAATATTGAAATAATATTTAGATAATATGTAGTATACACTACATAAGTATAGCGGAGTGGGGCACAACCTAAGAGTTGTAGGTTTGTATAGGTTTGCATTCTCTTGCATGTATGATAAGATGGAACATTTCACTTTGGTTACTTATCCTACATGAATCCTATATTCAAGTGTTACCTACTAGAATGTTCCAGAAATGTATTTATGGTATGTAATCATAGCAGAGACACGTATAAAAAACATTTGGAATCTCAAGTATATTAGTCATCAAAATCTGCAAATCCAGGTGCACCTTCCATGTATTGGTATTTTACTATTAGTATGCATTTCCTACTACTACTACTACTACTACTACGAGTGGGAAAGGGACGAACTTCAAACGTTGACTTTCAAAATAGCTACCTGTGGTAGATGTCCATCTTGTCATTGGTATCCATGGACAACGACCTGCAAAAACAAATTCCACACTAAGAAACAATACTTACAGCAGGGTAGATTCACACATAACGACTCCAGGCTGCTGTATAGTCATCTAGTGGTTGTATAGCTCTACTGTATCATCTTTAAACTAGCATGTAAGAAAGCCTTAATAGGTTTACATTATATCATCATGGTGGCCAAATAGTCAAACAATAACGCGACAAACGTGCGTTACGTCATTTTGTCACAACAAAAACCACAAGTGTTTACAACAACAACAACAACAACAACCGCAGAACGACATCACCTGTGGTATGGTATATGTATGGTATGGCCGGGTTTTGTTATAAAGTATGACGGATTGTCCAGTGAAACTCTAAAAGGTCTCTTTACCGATTTTTGGCACAAGCGCTGAGATAGCTGAGGTACAGAGCACAGCAGTGTTTTGATCTACCAAGGCTTAGTATTCCTCGTGCTATTTGGGCATTAGCCCGACGGTCGTTAGGGCTAACTGTTATCTTTATCTATTAATGATACTTACTTCTCCAGTTTGTCAGACATCTGTGCTATCTCTTGGTTGGAAAGTGAGCCGCTCATGTTTCCTTCGTCCAGCATGATGTTATCAAACCGCCGTAATGAATACGGAAATTAAGTTTTTTTTTGTTAGACTCGTATTGAAACTACATATTTGAACATGCCACTGTTATCCCCGTCACACACTTCCAGCAAATCACAAAGCACTCCATTTTGACGTGGGAAGGAATCGTCGTATCGAGACGCGATTTGTAAAGGGGGCGTTGACAGGAACATACGGACCAAAGAGTGACGTTCCATCCGGTGTCGAGCCAAAGAGTGACGTTGTCACAATCGTCGGCAAAGAAGTGTTTGCAATTGTTTAGACCTACATTTGGAAAATAGACTGTAATTAACATGAGTTATATGGGTTATATATAAAATAAACACATGATCTCTTTTGAAATTAACCTTATGACTGCATTATTTTACCTGCCCTATGCCCGCCTAGATTATAACCAATCCAGTACTTGATTTTTTTAACCAGTTTTTTTAAATCTTTAAAGCGACAATACAACCCATAAAAAGGCAGACAGCAATCAGCTTTAGGCTTTCTCTTCCTTATAATCGGTTTATAATGCACGTTGTATCTACAATTACTAATATGTGATTAAAAAAAAAACCACATCATCGGATATAGCATAAAACATACAACATTAGTCAGAAAGAACAATGAAAGAAGAACACTGGACCTCTAACATCTACTCTGTTCTGACTTATGGAATATAGACACTACATTATCTTGCCACTTCAAACCAACGCTGCTGGGTAGTTGTTTGGATTGAAGGGGTGAGTTGGCTTTCATATACATCTTCACATGTAATCTTCATGTGCTCATTTTGGCAAAATAAACACAAATAATAACAATATTTTTTTCATATTTGTTTATATTTGCCTCTGGATGGGCATTTCTGCAGTCAAAACAACATTATTATTTGCGTTCAATACAAGTGGAGATTATAATGCTCACAAATCTACATTATAGTAAATGAAAATATAGCACATAAAAATACAACAGATTCAATTTCAAATAATATTTTTTGAATTTGTATTGAATTAAAAATAGAATGTTTGTGTAAAGTGGTACAATATTATAAGAGTAAAATGTTATTGGATGTGTGTGTGTGTGTGTGTGTGTGTGTGTGTGTGTGTGGTTCAGAATATTGGCGTGGACTCCAGTGCTTTCACTCGAGCAGCAAACAGCAGAACATTCTTGTTCACCTCAGCGCTGAGCTGAGCCTCGGACGCTTGCGGATGCGCCCGGACAAACTCTGCAATGCTCTGGATACATTCTCTCTGTTAAAAGACACACACATAATACATACGTTATATGTACACAGTCACTCACACACATGTTTCTACATATATACATGTAACCGATAGTTTGGCTTTCTCTGAGGCTAGTTAAGTAATTGGGAGAGGTTAGGTTAGCTTAGGATTTGAATGTTAATTTACAAAGCTTTGTTTTGGCTCACAGGGGTACTTGTCTTCCAGGGCCTTTACCTTAAAGTCGTCCACTCTGTCCTGTCCCGTGAGGCGAGTGAACAGCTCCTTTGCCACACCGATGCCAGTCAAGGTCATCAGGGCTTCTCTATCACTGTCACTCTGCGAGGAGAGCCAGTTCAGGAAGGCCATCTGGAACAAGAGAGAGCAATATAGATTTGAACTCCAGTAAAGACAAAGAAACAAACAGTCGTATGTAGACAAGCTGGACGAGTCCTATATGTGTAAACCGTGACCAGAAATGAGCCATGGAGCTGGCCCCAGCATATGGATGACCAGGACTGAGCAAAGCTGCCTGGTGGCTCGGAGAATTCTAAGAGATAATGCTTTGTCATCATTTATTATAATATATTATATCTCAACTTGGTTTCATTTCGACGGACAGCTAAACTTTATTAAAAAGGATATGGCCTCTATAGCCTACCTCCTATACGTTTCTGAGACAACATAACACATGCCAAATCGTTCAAAAATTCCAAATGTTGTAAGATAATCCATAATAAGACGTTTTGGTAAAAATGTACAGAAGGGTGTTTTTATACGCGAGTGTCTGACGGACCCACCTGCTGAAATAACTGAGGAGTTGACATTCCGTCTCGAGTGTTCGCTGTCCCCGACATAACTTGCTTTTATAAAACCCAATACACCTAAACAAAATATATGCTATTAATAAGGACTAAATATCTCTGTTTTAGGAAGTCAATATTACTTTCCTTCTCCACTCCCCTTGCTTCCTGTTTACGTGTAGTTCTTCCGTTGTCTGATTCCGTTTTGCTGCCCTCAGATGGAGGAAGTGGGAATTGGTAAAAGGTAAAAAGTAATGTTCAGCAGACTGTTTCATACAAAGGAGTCTTACATGTAATTCAGACAATGAATGTTGAAACCTCACACACATTCTGTAACCATAGTACACAACATTTACAGATGTAAAGAGCATTACAAATATATCAATTACAGGACAAAACAATCCTTCGGTTTAAATAACAAAGTTTATTCTCAAAAACAATGCAACTGAATGTTTTCCAGCAAGGACAATACGGGACTTGAATAAAAACACCAGAGGATCAGCAACATTCATTGTGGACCAAAGACAATATTCTAATATTCAGTATTTTATTATGGCACCTTACACAGGATTGGAATACATATTTCCACTAAAAAGGGGTCACCCCCACACTGCATCTCCCAGTCCCCCCACTGTGAGGGCATCTCAAGTGGGAGAATGGTTGAGCGTTCAGTGAACACTGGCATCCACAGCATAAACAAATCACCTCTCAGTGTAATACAAACGCAGATGCAACAACATGAAACTACCAGGGGGGCCTTAAAGGCTCTGTTCACTAGGTCAGCTGTCTGCTTTGGGTTTGGAGAAGGAGCCCAGCTGCTTGGTGTTGACGTCCCTCAGCTGCTCCAGCTGCCTCTGGGCACGGCGGTACAGGTACTCGATGTGCATGACGTCCGTCTTCTTGATCCGGGAGTTCTCCCTGAACTCGTCCCGGATGCGGGGGATGAAGCCTGGTTTGTCCCGACCCGCTTGGAGGAACTGGCGATACAAAGCCAGGATCTGTTTCTGCAGCTTACTGTGTCTGGCCATGAGTTGTTGTAATGTTGCTTTCTGTCCCACGGGAAAACAAACGAAACACGATGATGACTAAATCCAATAGAACCTTTTCAGGATGGAACACGGTGACACATCACCTTGCTTCCTATCAGAGATACAGAGTTACTGTAGCCACATTTACCTGATGAACCCTGAAGGACACAAGTATAGAGATTAACAACATTAAGTCGATATTGTACATAGAGGTGATGAAGAATGTATTATAACACATCCGTGTTTATAATGTTAAGGCCCACAAACTTTAAAATTATATATGCCATTTGGTGGTGCACGTCCAACGTGTGTGTGTGTGTACATTCTTAGCACTTAGCATGGATGGCCCCAGTAGTGGGATTAACTAAATATAAAACATGTGTATGTTCAACTCAACAGTTACGTCACTTTGGACAACACAACAGTCACTTGGTCAAAATTGTAAAGAAAGAAATTAAATAGTTAAATAGTAATTACTTATTTTCGTCTTTACAGCTGTCGTGAACGATCCACTCGATTCGCTCGATCAGATAACCATTCGTATAGGTACTAGTCACCAACTGGTGAATAGCAGCTTCATTCATGTGAAACTATGCAACCCTAGGCATGACCTTACAGACTACATACACATTCTAAAGGTGACGTCAGGCTCATAATTGAAACACTGTTGCCAAACCGTCACATGAAATTGTGTCCACTTCCGTTTACATTTTATGCAAGGGATGTCATGGTGCATTGAAGTCCCGTCAGAAAGTGACCAACCGAACCAGTCTCAAGCATGTGGTATATTATATTGTAAAATATACACTTGCATGTTTACATAATTAGTATTTTGAGTAACCCTTTGAAAAGATTACAAATCTTAGGTAGAAATTGTTAAAGACGATCCGACCGTTTACGTAAAGTCGCTTTTATTTTGACACTCCCGAGTTAATGTTGTTCCTGGTTAGCTGAGGATGTCATGTGTCAACAATGGCGTAAAGTAAATGGAAAGGGAGAACACTTTTTAAATGAGCAAAAGGTCGGTAGCAAAAGGTTTGCATATATGCAAAATGCAACTTACCTTCAGCGAACGGAACATATGTTATTAAATTTTCAAAATGTTGTAGTTGTGATGTTAGGTATACTGACGTCATTAGAAGAAGAGATTTGCCTTAACCTAATTGACTAATGTACAGTGTGACAATGTTAACCTTGGCCTGTCAACAGTCGACTCGTTCGCAAAACGTCTTGACGTAAATGTGGATTGGCCCCGTATTGGGACGTTTTGAAGTCACGTGTATGTTGTTGTTTGTGGTTGTGCACAGGAAAGCTTCCATTCCACAGCTATGGAGGTTGAGGATCAGATCAAAAGGCTGATGGATGGAGAGGGTTTAGAGGTCACAGATTTAGATGTGCATCCTGATCAGGCCAAACCAGCGATGCTCAGAAAAACAGTCTCTTACATCGTCTGTGCTGTCATCTTCAACGACAAGGTACGGCCTGGCCTTCTTTGATTTCATAGGATTATCACACTGGCCACTGATGACATTATTATTTGTTTGTAGGCAGTGGTGTTACTGTTTGTCCTGTGTGTCTATATTGGCATGTATTTTTGTTTGTGTTTGTTTATTTCTCTGTGTGTGTGTGTGTGTGTGTGCGCGCTACTTTAGGAGGAGGTGCTAATGGTTCAGGAGGCGAAGCAGGAGTGTTACAAGCAGTGGTACGTTCCTGCAGGTCGGATGGAGGAGGGTGAGGGCATTGAGGAGGCGCTTCGGAGGGAGGTGAGAACAGGCCAATGACAACCTCTACATCTACTCACGTGAATATATAGACCAATCACAAACCACCATATTTTTTTTGCAGGTGAAAGAGGAGGCAGGCTTTGACTGTCAGCCAATCACATTGTTGTTGATCCAGGAACAGGGACCACAATGGATCCGCTTCATTTTCCTTGCTAAGATCACAGGTCAGAGGTCACAAGGGCATCACAACCGTAGTTTCTATCAGATCCACCATGTCCTATTCATAAGTCTAAGATTGTTTGTTCTGTTCAAATGTGACAATAAAAATGTATTCGGAACCCTCTGCAAATCCCTCTTCTACCCTTTCTATCTCTCTCTTCCATCTGTCTTCATCTGTCTGGGCCTCTGTACCTTATGCTCCTCCCCACCCCTAGGGGGCAGTCTGAAGACTCCAGATGAGGCGGATAAAGAGTCTCTGCAGGCTACCTGGTGGGATCGGGTGTCTCCACTTCAGCTAAGAGGACGCGACATCCTCGAACTCATAGACTTTGGGCTCAAGTATGGACTACAACGTGTACTTGTATCCTACCCCCCTATTGTAGTTAGTATAGTAGTAGTGTTAAAGAGGTTTTCTTTGTGTTGTGAAAATTTGCGGAAAAGTTTGACCATTGACGTCAATTGTCCAACTTTTCTGCAGAAACAGACTTGATGTTGCGGACCGCAAATTTTTGTACTGTAATTTTTTTGTACGACACACGCATGAAGCAGTACTCTCTTATATTAGAAAATAGCGGAGTGTGTCGCTTCCCCTTTAAGCTTCTGGTTGTCATGGGTGTGTTGCTATAGGTACCGCCAAGAGGCGTGGCATCCACTGACACTACCGGTGAGCCTGCCCTGCAGTCACGTGACGCAGAGGCTGGTCCTCATCTTCTCCAATGCCAAACAGCAGCTCTGGGTTCTCCTGGTTAAAGGTACTCTCCTCTCTCTGGTGCTCCGCTGATTAAAGGAAAACCAAACCCTACACAACTTGAACAAGATGAAAAGTGATAGTAGTATAGTACTGCATAGTACTGATTTGGATTAATTGAGATACCTGTTACTGAAAATCAAAACTGTGTGTGTGTGTGTGTGTCCCAGCTCCCACGCTGGCCCACCACCTCCCCACAGCGGGGGCGCTGAAGACCCACTCTGTGATGTGGGCTTCCAACCTGGTGGTGCAGGAAGCCCTGTGCTCCCTTTACTACGACTACGACATCACCGCACTGGGCGTGCTGGGCCTGCAGCACAGCCACCGCCTCCACCACCACCACCACGGACGCATGCAGTCCTCCCAACACGGCGACGGCGTCTGCTTCAACATGTTGGCGCTGCTGGTACCGGACCGCGTCCAGCGGAACCGGGATGGGGAGAGGCTGGAGTTGGTGGAGCCCAGCGAGCCCCCGCCTGTGGAGAGCCCTCGCTACACCTGGCACCGCATCCAGAGCCAGGCGCTGACGGACAGCCTCCTGGCGAAGATGAGGAACGCCTGCACCTTACCCATTCACAGCCTGTACTGATGCAGCTTATGGGCGATAGTAGTGGGAATGTATTCTCGTTGTGAAGAGAACACACCTTTTTAGGAGTCTTTTTTTGTCATAGAGGAGAAATACATTGGAGACGTTGTACAGTTTGCCAACAGCAATTTTCAAGACGCAATTTATTTGAAGGTAGAGAATTGAGAGTGGCTTTTTAAATTAGTCGCGAGTAAGTAGGCGAGGCAATCATTTCATTGTATTCAACATTACATTGTATTTAACATTGATTGTTTAAAGAGTTGAAATTGAAAAACAAAGTACAGATGCGTCCTCCTTGAATGTGGGGAAATAAACCAGACTGAGGGCGTTTGTGTCTATGCCTGTTTGATACGCACAAGTACATACATCATACACACATGTAGGCTGTATGAAGTACAAAGATGTATATGATTACAAATGTATGTAATGTATAAAATTAAATTATATTGAAACTGCTTGGTTGATTTTTTTTCCTTTCATAAACGTGGTTATCGATGACTGGCACACAACGCATGCGCATATGATCCAAAGGTGTTTGAAAGGTTACTAGGCAACGGAAGAAGACCTCTTAAACAAGAGGACCGACCTAACACCAAGGTAACTTTATTGACTGTGCCTTCCGTTGTTGCAGCTCTAAAATAAAATTAAAAAGTACCTTCTGTTATGTTACCAATGGAATGGCTTCGGTCTGTCGTTTTCGACAGGATGGCGAATGTGCGGATATCGGAGCGGCTACCGTCGCTGCTCGACCCCGACCTGGCCTGTGTCGCCTACGGGAGCTGGGCTCTGCCCAAGCTCGTCATGGCGCTCCAACACCCGGACATACAGACGCGACAGCGCTCTCTAGCGGCGCTCTGCGACCTCGCACACGATCCTGAGAAGGCCTACCAAGCGATTAGAAACGGTAAAAGCCATGGTGGTGTTATTAGGTTGAGGAGGTTCTATAAGCTAACATTATTAAAAATGCAAAAGTTTAATTGGAAACAAAGTTATTAAGCCACCATCGCTGCCTGTAGCCGATAAGGTCAACTGTAATTTGTTCTGAAGAACGACTCAACAACATTCCAAACGGGAACGCGATGTAACTTCTTGTGTGTGTTGCAGGCTGTCTGGAGCAACTGAAGCTGTTGCTAAGAGACAACGAGCCGTCGATCCGAACCAGAACCACGGAGCTGCTCTTTGTTCTGGTCGCGCACAACGTCGGCAGGTTGTTTCGGATTCTATTTTACATTTCTTGGTTCTGCTTCTGACACAACGGAAACAAAGTATGCAAAGTATACAACAAATGAAGTGACTGAGTTGTTATACTCTTTAAAGTCATTATTAAAGCAATTGTACAAATAAAAGACAAACTTTTTTTTAAATAATTGAAGCGCATTGCGTAATTTCCTATGAATGCAGACATCGCTTTTCTCATGTATTATATACAATTATTTTAAATTATGTGTAAAAAAAATCCACTTGCATCCACTACCAATTGATTATTTAATAGCATCACTTCCTCTATGGAAGTATGTACCCCTTGGGGTACTTTGAGGAACTGCAGGGGGGCACTTGGAAAATGTAAATATTAAGTGTATCTGAATACTATCGTAAACTTTGTTCTGGAAATCTTTCCAACGAAGGACAAAACTCACAAGCGGAGCCTGTGTACATATACATATTTATATTAATTTGAATTATTTTCCCTCCTAAAAGTGTTTTGTGCTGATGAACAGGGTACTTGGCTGAAAATAATATCTTGGGAGGGGGTACATTAGCAGTAGCCATTTGAGGTTCTCGTGGTTTGTTAGCATTGTTTTCCTGCAAATACATTTGCTTTGACATACTGTATGTGCAATGTTGCCCTATAGCTGTTCTGCTGCCAGTGAGATTCAGTGAGTCATATTTTAAGCACTTCTTGTTCCTACCTCCAAGTCCTAAGAGGTAAAGTGATGACTGTGTGTGTGTGTGTGTGTGTGTGTGTGTGTGTATGTGTGTGTATCCTCCATCTAGAGAGGCCTTCCTGTGCTGTGATGTTCTCTCTCCTCTGGCTGAGCTGATAGATGAGCCACTTCATGCCTGTAAACTCAACGTCCACCGGACCCTGAACCGACTGGCCAACTTCCCCTCAGGTACCATGGCAACAAAGCAACAGGCTAATCCTGTAGTTCTAATCCAGAATAATAGACTAATCCTATGGTTCTGCCTATGTCTCTCCAGCTGCATTGTCAATCGTGTCTATGGATCTCATTCCCCGACTGGTTGCGAAGGTCACCGAGGAGGAAGACGAGGGCATACAGACCCTGCTCCTCTCTACCATCAGCCTGTGTGTGAGGGTGGATGCCCTGCCCGCCCTAGCCTGTAACGGAGTGGGTGTCCTGGGCCATCAGCTCTCCAAGCCCTCCCTGGACATCCGTTGGGCCGCTCTGACCGCTCTGCTGACCATCAGGTAGCAACACTCAGACGATGAGTGACATGAGCCCTCTGGTCTTCCATGTAGTCATGTGTGTGTGTGTGTGTGTGTGTGTTTCCCCAGTGTACCTCTGGAGGGGAAGGAGAGGGTGTGTGAGGGGGGCCTCCTGCCAGTCCTGGTGGGCCTGCTGTCGGACTCGGACCCCGAGGTCCAGGCCAACGCTGCTGGTACTATAATGAACGCTGTCATCATTACTAAAGGTACAGATACGCGTGCGCACACGCATCATACACATTGAAAGACTAAATAGATGGAAATGATTTATGCTAATTCATAATTAGCATTATTAATTCCTTCCCTGAATTAATAATGCTAATTCCTTCCCTGCTTCTCC
>OMNS01043271.1:2737-13356 GCA_900303225.1 Laemonema laureysi | reverse complement strand
TGCTGGAGTATAAAGTGGGTCTCGGCTGCTCGGAGGAGTCGTTCAGCGCTAGCCTCGCGAGACTACAGGACGGACCTCGCGAGATTGGGATGGGGTCCTATGACGTTGTGACGTTGTCCCTCTAACGGAGTCATCAGATTGTAGTCCGTTCAACTTTATTTCATTCACTTTCTAATTATATCCGTGTATGTTTGGTATTTTACGCTTGATGCGCAAAGCCAATGTTGTTTATATGGGTGCGTATCATACAGTTAATCTCAGACGTAGGTATATGTAAATTAATTTCTTAATAACCTACATTTACCACAATGCACCAGTATACAGCGTCTAGTCTCTGACTTGTATTTAAAAATATATAGATAAATATATATTATGGTTTTCATTAAATGTAGAGGACATTTTAACGAATACACAATGATTTTCACCCATATATATATATATATTTTTTTTTTTAATTCATCATGTAATTTGCAATTTGTCATGTGACGTAATCACGAGGACCCGATATGCGGAACAGTCCCGAGTTGTGAGGGTTTGTCAACAAACTCCCAACCTAAAGGTTACTCAGAACAACTACAAGTTCACCGTCGCTATAATACACTTGTATTGTAACACGACGAACTGCTCACAACATGTCGTCGGAGGAATTTGAAAAGTTGCATGAGATCTACAACTCTCTGTACGAGGAGCTGAAGCTGATGCCGGACCGAGCCCTGACCTGCCACGGAGGTGCGGAGCCGTCTCCCTTCTGCTTCTCATCAGCAACTCTTTGTTTGTCTGTGTTTTCTGTATAACCCAAACGATCTCCCCCATATTTACAGAAGAGAAAAAGAGGCTGCAAAGATCATTCGATGAGAGGCACGGAGAGGCCGAAGAAGTGGTAGGAGGCTTTGTTTCGTCTTCGTTTGATTTCTCCAAACCTAACTAGGCTCAAACGGTTATGTTTAAGAATACCTTTTTTGTATTGTATTGCATTGCCTTGTATTGTATTGTATTGCATAGGCTTCTGTGATCAGATGGAGTCTTTGCTCTCGTCCACCCTGCAGTTGCAAGGCATGGACGCGGAGTTGCGGACGGCCCCCGCCGCCTACAGGAACGCCATGTCCACCAAACTGAGGCTCCACCGCCGGGACCTGGGCAAGCTGCAGAGAGAGATGGCCAGCTCGGATCTAGGCCTCGGCTCTTCCGCTCGACCGACGGCAGGCGGTCACCAGGGCATCTATTCGTCACAGAATCAACAAAGCGTGAGTATTGTAGGACTATGTTGGCGTAGGATGAGATGAGACATTGTATTGCCTGGGAGGGTCTCATTCATTCCTCTTGTGGTCCGTGAGTTTCAGAGTCTAGTAAATGTAAGTCATCGCATTGTTTGTACATGATTTCCAACTGACCTTTTGCCAAGTATCTAGTTCCCGGGCAGGCTTTATTACAGAACTACAGAACTGAAACACAACCACCAAGTCATTCTAGACCACAGCGTAAGATAAGTCTTGCATGTAATACGGAATGAAAACGAACGTACCTAAATCTGGGTCATCAGTCGGTTCCTCTCTCAGTAGACACAACGTACACATGAGACTGAGAGCAATGTCAGCATGTCATTAAAAATGTACTAACTACAAAAAAATCTGCTGTATGAGCAAAGTTTGTAAAATCGGCAACAACTGGACAGAATGATAATAGTTAGTTGTAGGTTCAAGTGCTCAGTGGAGGAGGAGGTGGTCTGTACATATGGTGACTAAACGAGGGCTCCTCATCTGGTCCACTCTCCTCTCCTGCAGACGTACCTCCAGTCCCAGCGCTCCTTGCTCCTCCAGGGCCACGAGTCTCTGAACAATGCCTCCCAGAGCATCGAACGCAGCCAGCGCATCGCCACGGAGACGGACCAGATCGGCTCGGAGATCATCGAGGAGCTGGGAGGGCAGAGGGAACAGCTGGACCGCGCCAGGAACCGAGTGAGTCTCGGCTCACCTCCGATTCTCCATACTGTTAATTTAGGAGCAGGACGGGGTCAGGGGGCGTCTTGCTCTACCTGTTAGGCTCACACCCAGCAGTTTGATTGTTAAAGTCTGATATCTCTTGTAGTTGGTCAACACTGGAGAACATCTCAGTCAGAGCCGGAGGGTACTTCGTGCCATGTCCCGGAGGTAAGTCGTGGGTGTTGGGAATATAGTTTGAATATAGTTTGAATATAGTTTTTTATCCACGGTTTCATGTCAAAAAAAGTGAGTTACAGTTGAGTGTCGCTCAGTGGCCACTACACCGAAGTAACTAACTTCATGTGGACCCATGCTACCATACAATTATGTGGTTTGATCCGAATACCTTTTCTGTTGCTTCTAGTTGTATTTTGTGCACATTGTGGCACATTATTGGCCCTAACACCAGTGTTACATTAGTTCCTGTGAATACACTCACTTCCCGCTTGACAAACTGATTTTAACATAGACATGAACTCTCTTCTCTGATTGGCTCGTGTCCTCAGGCTGATGACCAATAAGCTGCTGTTGGCCGTCATCATCCTGATGGAGTTGGCCATCCTTGGAGCCGTGGTCTACCTCAAGTTTTTCAGGTGAGAGGAGTGGGAGGAGGAGCAGGAGGAGGAACCAGCTCCAGGAGACCCAAGCGTGTCTCTCGTCCTCCCCGTCTCTCCTCTTCACTGGCTGGGCTGTCAGAACACCGCTGTCCTCCCCTCCTGGATGTGTTTCCACCTCAGATGAACATAGAGTCTGGTGGAGGAGGTTCAGGGTGGACTCTGGCCTCTAGAAGGAGGTTCTCGTCTCCTTCTTTCGGCTCCTGCTCCTTTTAAGGACACTGTCCTGTTAAAACTGGACCAAACCAGGACACTTGGAGACGTTCTTTGTGACGCAAAATGCAATGTGATGAACTTAACAGTTTCAACTGGACTTCGATGGTGTCTCTGTGGCTGTTGAGGTGGTAAACGTTGTGAGTGGCAGGTGGGTCCACACACACACCAGCCAAACTCTCACTCTCTCTCACGGTTAACAGTGGTAGAAATGTTACTGAGGACTC
Organism: Laemonema laureysi; assembly: GCA_900303225.1. Lineage (NCBI taxonomy): Eukaryota > Metazoa > Chordata > Actinopteri > Gadiformes > Moridae > Laemonema > Laemonema laureysi. The sequence continues at coordinate 10,323 of OMNS01043271.1, read as the reverse complement.
TCCTCCTCCTCCTGCTGCTTGTGGGTGCGTTTCTGAAACACTGTTCTGTTAAGTTATTAGTAATGTGCTCTGGAGGTGACTTTTACATGTAAACTAATAATAATAATAATAATAATAATAGTAATATATGGGGAAACATAACAAACACGGTTACTGTTGCTGCCAGGCGGCCGTGTCACAGCAGTGTTTTCTCCTTCCTGTTATCATCCAATCAGTGTAGTATTCCAGCTAAACACGCTAAACACGCTAAACACGCTATCGCAATGCTTGCTTTATAATCAGTATCTCTGTCATAAAACGTAACTGTTGCTGATAGTGGCTCACATCAGCGGATGTTCCCAGGGCCTGAAAACAGCATATGGCACCGCAGGCCGGGACTCACACCGAGGGGGGCGGGGGCCCGGCCCCTCCGCTGCTCCTGATTGGCTGAGCGTCACCTGCCTTTGTTTTTCCTCCTGTGCGAATCACGCCACACCGGTGTGGAGCCCAGGGCAACAACATGTTTTGCCACTTGCTTGTTGCCAGGCGGAGAACTATGATCGGTATGCACCAATTCAGGCCCATATGAATATGATTATGGTTACTTACAATCACTTGATGAATGTACCTTTTAGTGTTTAGTTACGTTGTGATTATATTATGGTGTTAAGTTAACCACACATTCAGTGTTTAATTTGTGGTTTATATACTATGTCTAGGATATAAACAGTAGTGTAGCCACAATGTATAGTACTTTAATACTACTGAATACATACGACATGCATAGCGGCTCGTTTTGCTTGTAATTTGCGATACTTGGTGTGGAGAAAGAATTGGAGAAGGAATAAAATTAGAGTGTCTTTATTTTCCAGACTTTAGTAATTCAGTGGTCATACCTGAAGGCTATTCAATTAGTTAAACTAACCATTCATGATTAAGAAAAGAAATCATTGAATTTAGTGGTCAAACCGGTGATTCTGTCCTTCAGGGTCCAGTAGGGTCAGGGGTCAAAGGTGTAATGAGCCGGCCATGAACATCATATTAACGATAACGGTAAACAGTCATACGAACATCGTAAATACAAACACGCACGGGTTCATTCAAAATACAAAAGAAATGAGTAAATACGTAAATAAGTAAATAACTAAAGTAGTAAATACAGTAAACCACAGGTGGTCCAGTTGTGCAAACACTGACACAGCCATAAAGAATACTTGTCATCCGAGCAACACCGTCTTTCAGAAAAACGATCATCATCTGAGCCTCCTTCAAAAGGGCTTTGCTATTTTTATCGCAAATCAAACGCATGCAATGCATGTTGCAATGAAAGCACTTGATATCGCTAAAACAGAAAAGGAAAAATAACTTATTGATATTAGAAACAAACAGCGCCCACATCTGATCTTACATATGGAGGAGCAGCGTGGGGAACCGTCAGCGTTCCACGCTGCCGAGTTCCAGCGAGCAGACGCAACGCTTGGAAGAGGGAAAACAACGACACAAAAAAACACACGGTGAGAGAACTCGATGAGTGTGTCCAGCCCTGCGGTCGGCGCCAGTCTTTTAGGTCAGATTCAGGAATGCTCGGCAGCGATAACGTCCGGTCACGCCCCTGGTGTCCCGCTCAGAGCCGGAGCTGCTCCGTGTCCTCCTTCGCCGACGGGATCTCGTCCACGCGCACGTGAGACCCTTCCCTCGTCTGCCCCAGCGAGGACGCGATGACGTCCACCGCCAGCGCGGCCGTCGCCTCCATGGCTGCACGACTCGCTCCCAGGATGGGGTTGACCTCCACCAAGTCCATGGCGGACAGCAGGCCTGGAGCACAAACCCAGTGTTAGCTCCAGAGTCCTGCTCCTACTGTGTTACAGCAGTAACAACGTTCTGGAGGGGGACCTGGGCCCTGTGTGTGTGTGTGTTGGTGTTCACCTGTGTTGTGGATCTCCTCTGTGATGTAGATGCCCTCTCTGTACGTCAGGCCACCGTTGACTGGCGTTCCCGTGGCGGGCGCCAGCAATGGGTCGAACGCATCGATGTCGAAGCTCAGATGGAGGGGGCGCTGACTCCTAAACACGGTCAAACCAAAACGGGATTTTATTGAGTATTTAGTTCCTGCTCTACGTCCTGACCTACTTTACAGACAGTAGAATAGAGATCGGTCCTCGTGTGGTCTGAGTGTACCTTGCCAAGAGGTGGTCCAGAGTCTCCTCCATGACCCTCTGGATGCCCAGCCGGTCGACGTCCCGCATGGAGAAGTACTGGATCCCCAGCGTCTTCAGGATGTAGCTGGAGACGCGACACACAACACGCACGACGTCACATTAAATGCGAGCTCACAGGCCGCGCAGCACCGCTGCCCTGATGAACCGAACACTCCCGTTAGAATGCGTTTTGTTTGCGTTGAAGTGAAAGTTTCCGTGTGTGTGTGTGACGTCACATTAAGAGGTGGAGGTCAAAATGGCGCCGAGCGCGTGGGAGTGTTGAGCGCAGAGAAGACAAAACAATGAGATAGCGGATGATTCTGCTAGTGTCTAGCAGACAGTGGAGCCACACTGTATCTATGGATAACATGTCTTCGACTTTGGCTTTGAGAGAGCACAGAGTAACCAGTTGTCACAGGGAGTCAAAGTTCAACATGGCTGTCTGAAAAATGCATTTGTACTAACTAAGAAGTACTTTTGTGTATTTGGTGTGGTACTTGGTTTGGCGATGTATTTGTGTGTGTTCTGAGAAGTGTGCAGTAGGTCTGTCCACTGAGGGACCAGACCCACAGCGTGTGACGCGTCAGCAGGAACGTACTGTTCTCCAGGGTCCACGTCTCTCAGGCCGATGTAGACCAGGTCCCTGGAGGAGAGGAACGGCTTCATCCACGAGAAGCCTGGCAGGTCGGGCACCTGTGATGGACACGTATACAACATTCAGTCACGTAACAAGGCAAGTAGGTGGATTCACTGGGAGGGTGCTGTTAATATAGAACTAACACTTGCTCATTAAGGGGTCACTAGGCTCGTTAAGGGGTCACTAGGCTTGTTATGAGTAACTCGGTTTGCATTGTTGTTTAATACAGACATACATTATTAATCAATGGCACTAAATCATTTGAACTCCGATGTAGACATAATAGTTAGCCGTTAGCTTCATGGCAACGTTATTTCATACAGTCTATGGTGTTTCAATACATTTAGCTGCCAGCGCTAAGTGCTAGGTACCTTGTGCTGCAGCTCTTTGAGCATGAAGGCCACCGACTGGCCATGGAGGTTCCCTGACGGAGAGGTCATGGGTGTGTTGACGTCAGTGTGGGCGTCCACCCAGATGAGACCCAAGTCGGGGCACTGGCGTGAATGTCCCTCCACAGAGCCGATAGCCAGGCTGGGAGAGACGAGAGATGTGAGTATGGAGTATATTGTAGTCGTGTGTAAAAACGCTACACATTAGCTATCAATTAAGAACATCGTAGTTGCGTTTTTTTCGACAAGAATGAAAAGAAGAAGGTAAAGTACTGCAATAATAAAATAAGATGAGATAAGAAATTCAGAATACAACATATGAATTATATAAAAATATTGGCACAGCAAAAACATTTTCTTTTACTGTAAATCAAAAGAAAGTTACCTGTGATCTCCGCCCAGCATCACGCAGGTGTGCCCTGCGCCCACCGCGCTGCTCACGGCGCTGGACAGGAGCTGATTTGCTCTCCCGACGGTGCGCGGGAAGTGCACCTGCATGAAGGTCTCGTCGTTCTCCGGGTGGTGGAACTTCAGGTCACCCAGGTCGTGCACCGGGCAGTCTGGTGGAGAACAACCAAGTTATAACGAATCAACAAGTCTGCAGCCCGTCTGTAGTCTGCGAGAATCCTACGGCATCCTTTCGTAGACTGAAAATGATCGATGTATCCCTTTATTGCCTGCATGACTAACTCGTTGAAGAGTTAATGTCATTATTACATGTGTAATATTTGCTTGCCACAACATAGTCCTGAATAGACTAATAGTAATCGGTGCGTCAAGCGTCCGTTTTTAGCAGCATAACACCGGGCTAATGAGTTAACCGGGTCAGTGCGTTCTTTGGTGTTGTTTTACCGCATCTACTTTTACCCTCTCAACGCAATTTTTGTACAGCTATGGAAATAGCTATCCAGGCGTGTAATATTGCCGTTTTTGGACGCTCGCTGCGACCGTATTAGTGACAGCCCGGTGCTCCGATTCACTCGCGGCCCTTCAGGCCGCACCGTGCAGCCGCTCCCGGTGTCCCACGACACCTGTCACCGGTAAACTAATCTCCAGCAGACCTGCGAGGTCGATCACCTCCTAATAGCCGTACTTTCCATCCGTCTCATCTAACGAGAGCGATACTCAGGTGTCCACTCGCCACTATGTAAAATTTATAGAAGCTCAAATCCAAAGAAAACGTGTTTTGAGGAGACAACACATAGGCGGTGCTGATACAGTGCCGGGGGCTCGTCTCATAACCTATATAAAGTTACTGTACCGCCGGTGTCGGGTGGACCAGGAGGGCGGGCCAGGAATAGCCTGAGCCCGGTGACATAATAAACACACTGCGGTCAACATCAGCCGCGGAGAGAGAGATTGTGGAAAAACACTGCGGGGGGGGGGGGGGGGGGTCCGTCTACTGCTAAAGAAGAGGGGACTATCTAGTCTCTATATTTATAACATACAACACGATTCTTACATTCACACCACCACAAACACCACATCTTGATATTTAAAGAGAAGTCAATATTTTATTGCGATAGTATTAATAGTATTTATTAATAGGCTTGTAGTATATGATATAACTAATACCAAAACAAGCAAGAACACGTATAGCTCTACTATTCAGATGAAACGTTTAATTTAGGACCGACCGTGGTTAATATCAGGAGTGATGGCCGTGATATCAGACAGCTCTCCTTGGGTTACATAAGTAAGGGTGACTATAGGGGTCTGTTCTGCCCACAGCACAAAGCTGCCCCAGTGCTCCCATATCCGCACTAAACCTCTGCAGGGTGGGGTGTTGCGCAACACACACGCTGTGATCCCCATCCTCGGATGGTGTCTTTTACCAGAGTCAGGATTACGTTGCAAAAAAAACAACACAACAAACTTGTAAACTCCGTTAAGATTACTAGACTAGATTTGTTTAGTTTATTTTTTGCTGTTATTTTTTAAATTTACTTAACGGATCCATGTCGGTATAAACGCCAGATATCTACAGTGTGTCGGTCTTACAGTCTCATTGTTCACTATGGGGTTTGTGGAATTTTCCACCGGCTCCTCGTTAGGTGATACAGGCGCGGATTAGCATTTCTTTGGGCCACACTCTTTCACATTCAAATGTCTCGTCTTGTGTAAAGACCCTCCGGGTGTCCCCGTTGTAACGGTACGTTCACACGTGTTGGCGCTCACGCAAATGATCCCGCAGTGACGACAGCGCGGACGGAAAGAATGAGACCGCGTCGCCTCCGCACCCTTCCTCACATGCGGGCACCGAGGAGGAGCCGCTGTAACGCAACGACCACCCGACCACCGAGTTACAATGGACCCTAGACGTTACACGTGTACTGTAAAAGCAGCTGTAACTTCACCGTGAACGGTTAACAGTGTGACGAGAGAGGAGGGGGAGGCGGTCCATCGCCGCTGCCGGACGGACCTGTGGGCTACTTTCATCCGGCATTACGTAACACAATGCCCGGTATGTTTCCACTCACTCACCGAGATTTGAAAGCCTCTCCAAAAGTCCCGCATTTCTGATGAATTTGGGTCCGTGTTCCACTCCTCTCCGTTTCTTAATAATGAAGAGAAATGAAACGGAAGTGTAAGCCTACCGCATTTATACAGAGTCAAGTCATGACTGGATCAATGGAGGAGACTTAAATCAACTGTATTCGCTACAATTAGGCGTTTCTTAAGCAACAACGACAGCAAAGCAGTGTAACTACCTGTCCTTTGGAAAACGGGGCTCCGATGATGGCCACGGACTGGGCTCTGCTCTGCTGGCAAGTGTGGTTAACTTGAGTTTTGAGAAGACAAAATAAAGATCTTCTCAACGCCATGTTTCCCCTCTTTAGTTCACCGCCACTGGGACTCTTAAGTCAAAACTCTAAATAAAATCCACACGGCGACCGACGTGTCTGATGTAAGACGTGAGTGGTCTTTCAGCGGTGAGATGCTGTGTCTGGCGGAGTGTGTCTGCGTGGGACCGGGAAGCTGCTCTTATTGTACGGCAGTCTATTAATATTCATGAGATCATGATTTCATCATTTCATCATCCATCCGTAGAATACGCGAGGAAATGACAAAGAGGAAATGAGAAAGAAGAAGATCGAAGATCACGTCCCAACGGTCCCCTATTAGTCATAGATACTTTAGTTTTTACAACAAAAACAGGTTTATTTTCTGTTTCACACGCAGCATTAAGCTGTAGGCCTACGTTGAATGACACACCTTCGACCTGACCAATGGGAAAGGGGAAAATAAGAGGGTTTGTTCGAGGGGGTGTGTCGTGTGTACTGTTGTGGACCAACTGGCCACTCCACTGTTGTCCGGCACACCCCGTCGCTTCACCTGACCGGAAAGTTTCCATACCAAGCCGTGGCCAAAACAGGATTGATAGCTATGTTTACAACCCGCGGTGGCCTAGATTTTCTGCACTGCTCCAGATGAACTACTGGCCAAATAGATCTAATCTCTTAATTACAAGCAACAGAATATACACCAGTATCCATACGATAATGCAGAAACATATCCCTGCCCAATTACACATATTAAATACATAATCGTGTATGAATGTTTTAGATGATTATAATTTTTTTTTAAAGACATTATGCGTTATTTTGTCTGATATATGTATCTGTAGTAAGCAATCGTAAATAATAAGACTGCGTAGGTCAACATGTATTTGACCATGGGAGGAGGCATGATCTAACAACGCTGGTCCAGCCGTGCAGGCTGACCTCTGTCGCCCCCAAGCGTCCAAAACACGGCAGTGCAATGAACCACATTTTCCCACGATGCAGTGCGCGGAGAATAGGGCCAGACGTCGGCTACACCTCTGCTAGCCACCCAGAGGCGGACATAGTTTTCGTCATACTTTTTGTTTAGATATACTCAATTGGCCAATGCTTGCATAGTCTCCAGGGATATTTTCACCGGCTGTACCTTTCACCTGACCCCAGGTAAGTTAAGACACACCGGCGGTAGAGTTCAGTTTTGCGGTAGAGCTAGCAAGGCCATCGCTAGCGGTAGCGGGGCTAGCTAACGTGGACGTGGTGCCGGTTTCGATTAAATACACAAGGACAACGTTTAGATCTGCCCGTATAACAACACACGGGGACTTGGCGGTGTTCAAACGTGTGTTTGTGTTGTGTGTACGCCAACACCAGTTTGACGTGAACCCTCTCCCGTGTCTCCCAGGTCCCTCCAGACCGCAGGATGTCATATCCTCCTCATCTCAACCGCCAACAAATCGGCATCCCGCAGCTGCCCCCCAGGATACCGCCGCCCCAGTTTTCGGGGTTCCCCCAGACGGTTCCGCCAGGTAAACACAAACACTGCTCAATAAAGGATTTAGACACGGGAGTGTCCATTCATTCATTAATTAAGGTGGACGCA
>OMNS01042788.1:5742-20311 GCA_900303225.1 Laemonema laureysi | reverse complement strand
ACACACACACACACACACACACACACACACACACACACACACACACACACACACACACACACACACACACACACACTGAGTTGACTAATATGCAGCTGCCATATATGGATAAGAATGTTTTTTGGATCTTCGCATATTGCATATTCTGTGTCATGTCCCATTCGGTTCCAACTTGGACCAACTTCATAATAATCATTAGTCTTCATGATTCCAAACCAGAGCACTAGTGTTCCAGTAAGTCAGAGGTGGCCTCACATTAAATCCAGTCTCAGTGATTTCAAAAGATGATACATATTTCACAGGAAATATATAATATATAATAAATACAAATTGTAATTATGTAATTATTATGTTTCATTATTTACAAGAAACGAGAAAATCGAATGTTTAGAAAAATGTGATATGGGCCTAGCCTATTCCCTATTGCATCAGTTTGGTATTTTTTTTAAACTTGGTCTCGTAGATTTTTTTCACAAATAAATGGAACTAGGGGAAAATGACAGGTCATGAAGCAAACACCTAGAAAAACGGAGGAACTTGTTATTTTGTAAAACGTATATAGGCCTACAAAATTTCAACTTGCCATTGGGAGCAAAAACGTTCTGCTGAGGGAATGTGGGGCGACATCAAGTGGTCAAGACGACAAATTACACTGGAGCTCGGGACACCTTTTTATGCAAGGCAAGGGTACTTTGTTGGGTGGGGGACATTATTAAACCCATTAATTACTTTTTGCCCAGTCCAGAACTGGGCTTGTAAGGATGTAAAAAAATATATATATATAGAATCTGACAGTTATACAGTATATAGGTCTATATAGGCTATTGAATGTTGAATGGCTATTAGCAATTTAACCTTTAAATCACTAATAGCTGGATCTATCTTACTTACTGTTGTGTTGAATCCAAAATACTGAAGAGGCCGATGGCAGAATAAGATGTTTTATTCATACGTTTTGACGTTGTTGGACAAGAAATATATATAACACATACAGATGAAATATTATACAAATGCAAAGTGTTCATATTCATCTATATGTGTGCTTCATTGTAACAAAATTACATCTGATCGCCTTTTCTTCAATAACTGATTTATTTATTTTAAATAGATATGGGATGATTTTTTGTTTTGCCATTTTCAAAAACAAATGCTATGCCAATTAAGTTTAGATTTGGCACCCAAAATCTTCAGCTCCATACATGGTAATGTTATGACACAATTCAGATAATTCCAATAGATACAAGATAATATTTGGTGTAATTATTTATTCCTTTTGAATATTAAATGTATGTACTTATATTTTGTATAAAAAAATATAGCAAAAGCTGAAGGCAAACAGTGGGCAGGGAATACTTTTGAAGCCAAGGGGAGTGTATGGACATTCATACTTGCAACATCTGCCTCTGTCTCTCTGCACAGGAGAACAACCACAACAACACCTTGAGAATTAAAACATTAAATCCAGACAGCGAATGAGAGGCTTGTTGGCTTACAAACATTGCAGTTACTTCTCATATAAAAAAGGTGAAATCGTGCAACGCAGTTTGTAGCTGGGTCACGTAAATACCAGGCTTCATACCCACCCAACGTTGTTTAGAAGGGTGGTGATGGAAGCTCTATTAAGGGTGTCATCTTACGATACACCACCTAAAATGTTTGCTACATGAAGTGTGGTGCGATACAGTATGACCGGGAGGGGGGGGTGTCAGAGTGTGTGTGTGTGTGTGTGTGTGTGTGTGTGTGTGTGTGTGTGTGAGCACGCGTTTGTGTGTCTGGCAGGGAACGAACCCGAGCCTTCACAGTGTCACAGGCGAAGGCATCAATTGTTCCAAAATAAGTTGTTTGCAAATAGGACAGCTACACCATTCGAGGTCTTTAAAGGGAAGGCAATCGTCCCAAAATAAGCGCCATTTCCTGACAGAAAAAAAAAGAAAAGAAACAAAAAAAAAAACCCCAAAACCAAATCTAAAAACATCTTAAGTGAGATGTCACATCTTTCCATGACATTTAAATTAATTACGCCTCCATTTATGATTTCCCCTCTCTTGCGCGCTCTCTCTCTCTCTCTCTCTGTGTTTTGTTTTTGCATACACAGCAAGCACAGCAGTCACAGGCCCTCCCCCCCCGCTCTAAGCACTCTGCATCTCTTTGCCGATCTTATAGCTGAGGATCTTGTTCCAGTCGATCTTGGTGCGGGTGACCGGCAGTTGTCTGCGTAGAGCTTTGAACGTGGTGTCCGACATGGTCTGGTAGTTCTCGCTGATGGCCGTCTGCAAGTAAACACAGAGGGAGGCTTATCAGTGACTCCTGCACAAGGCCCACCGTGTGGTCCGTGTTCAGTAGCCTGCCCTCGCGCGTGCTTGCTTGCGTGCAATTGAGGACTCATACCTGGTATTCGTTCTCTGCATCCTCGATGATCTTTACAAACTCCTTTGCGGTCTGCACTTCATTCTGCTCCAAAAAAAATGTAATAAAAAAAGAAGATCTCAAATTGAGGCTGCTCTCCATTTCTCTCATCATTACCGAATGAGAGTTCAACGTTTTCTACAGTCAAGTGCTAGATATTAATCACAATTTAGCTCTACCTATGAATCTTAAAGCAACCAGTGGGGCGTACTTACAGTCACTGTGAGTGCTTCCTGAATGTCTTTATGGCTGACCAGCTGGACGTTTCCATCCTCATAGTAATGTACCTGGGATGAACGGCACGATGTTTAACACCAACCAGAGAACAGAGCAGCTAGGCTCATTTCATGCAAAGGAGAGCTTCCAGGTGACCGTACCTGTATCTTCAGGACTCCGACCACCTGGGCGCTAGACTGGGAGATGCTGAACTTCCACTCGGAGCGGCAGCGACCGTTCCTAAAAATGATAAGGGCCCAATTTGTGACAGGCTGAATAGGCATACAAACAATAAAAGGAAAACATTTACAAAAAAGCCAAGTGTCAAGTAAATGAGTAGTAGTAGTAGTAGTAGTAGTAGTAGTAGTAGTAGTAGTAGTAGTAGTAATAATAATACAATTTCATGTCATCTTACCAGAAGTTTTTGGGTTGAAACTGGTGTCCTTCAATACAAGCAATGATGGTCTGCTGCCCGTCTATTGTTTTCCCATAAACCTGAGACAGAGCACAACAGCTCTTACTTTTGGTGTGTCAAGTAGATTAATATATTGTGGCTTTTCATTATGTGCTTTTCATTTAGACTTTCTATACAACATCATGTATACTCCTGTGGGGCCCCAGGACGGCCGTGGCCCTTACAGTGCAGACTCCACTGGGGTAGTGCTCCTTCACGTAGGCCCGCAGTGCGTCGTCGCAAGCCTCCCTCCAGGATTGGAGGGCCGCCTCGCCCTCGTGGGGCTGCGGGTCGCTGGCCTCCTTCCTCAGGTGGTCGAACTTGAAGGACACCTTGTTGTGGGGGTCAAAGAAGCGGCCGTTCCCCAGGTCTCCATGCTCTGTGATCAGAACCTACAGGGGGTTGGGGTGGGGGTGGGGTAAGTACTTATGTATGTTTGTGTAACCTGTGACATGGTGACCGCTTGTATTGTGTTATGTATTAAAATTCTGTTGTCTTTTCGGAAATGACTTGCCTGATCTTCATGTCCATCTATTTTGGCTAAGGTGAACTGATCCATGTTGAACTGAGCGAACGCACTGTGTTCAAACAGAAATGTCACAAATGAATTGGACGCACGTGTACTCCAACAGTATTTCACTATCAGTGTACAATACATTCCGCTTACTGTGCTGCGCCCTCTCGGAGAAGGTTGTCATTGTTGAGCAGTAGTCGCACATCTGAAACAAGAGTGCACAGCAATCAATAATAGCTGTGCTTGCTTGAACAGGCTGTTCTAAATTTAGTCAAGAATGAATATGTGGTGAAAAAAATGAATCTAATCTTAAAACACTTGGCTTTCCTTATCCACTGTTGGGGACACACATTTGTGTCAGTTTTGAATGATTCAGCAAGGTGCTACTAATAAAGTATCCACACATACTGCCCACAATGATCACTTTTGCAACAATTTTGCAACGGGTTTTGCAAACTGCACCTATGTGCATGATGATGAGGTCATTTGTGGCATCAGTTTCTCATCTGTGCCTGCAGAGAGCGGATTGTTGGCAATGCAAGGATTGGCTTCAGGCTTGTGCTCAGGCTTGCCATTGTCTTTGTACTTTACCCTCTTCAAAGTAATTATTTACACACTATGCATTATTATTATTGTTGTTGTTGTTGTTGTTGTGCACACATAAAGAAGCCCAGTTTAAAGAGTTAAGACTTACCATTAAAGACCTCATTAAACTCTCCCGGAGGAGCATGGATCACAAAATTAGCTGCAATCCGCACCTTAAAAAAGGAGAGAACATTGGTCCTTATGTTGAAAAATAAAAGTGAAGATGGGCTTGGTTATACACGCCTTGTTCTGTCATTGTAAAGAATAAGAAGCCAATGGTATTTGGCTCAATGTCTTCACACAGGAACTAAATCTTCATCTTGCACAAATACACTTCCTCTGGGAAGAGGATCTATGAGTAGCAAAGCGCTCTCATTGTCACAATTTATTGCCATGGTCAGATTATTTCTTTTTAAGATACAGGCAACTCCTGTGACACCTGTGGCACACAGGGAGCAGTGGGCCAGCTTGTTAGCTCTACTTTGACCAGTCCTTAAATGGCCAGCAGGATCTGTTGCCCAGGAGGCTTTTCTTAGCAGCCCTTATGCGTGTGTAAGCATGTAGAGATGGGGCCAGTAGTACTACAGCAGCTATGTGAATAGGGGTTCTGTAAGGTTAACCAAGACAAGTAGTAGCACTGAAGTTGATAGTTTATTATCAAGATAGGATTTAGGAATTCAGTACCAACAAGACAAAGCCATTTGTTACTGTACAAATACATGCATAGTACAACCAAGATGATCTTGTTACTATGTTACCAAGTAGGCCAATTGTGGTCAGCATTAGGACACAACACTACATTTGTCACTTCCCTCGTCAGAACAGTTTAAGTAGAAGCATTAAGGCATGCATTATCAACAGACTATATCTTGTACACATTTTTACACAACACAAGGTCCATTCCAGTATCAATAGTTTCAGACTTATAGTTTCAGGTTGGAAGTGAGGAATGCAGACAACTATTTTACAAGTTACTGCATGACTGAGCAGCATCAGTCAGTGCACGCCCAATAATGTAACCAGGAGGTTACATTATTAAATGGTCAGATGACGATTACATATTATAGCAGTAGACTACAATTCAAATGAATGATTCCAACATCAAACGCCGAAGACGATAATAAGTCTACTGTACGTTAGATCAGTAGAGGTGGAGGTTTCTTCCTGCGTGTGCGAAGTCATTATTCGTCGATCAGTGCAGGAAGTAGCTCGACTTCCCTTCATTTACACTTCTAAACATTATACATTCATACTCACCAAATCAACCACATTGACAATACTGATATTTTGCGAACGGCTGTGAGTTATGCGAGCTATACTAATATACACCAAAATGTATCAAGATAAACTTACGTTCCAACTCTGAACTATGAAATGTAACACTGACTTATTAGCATAACTCGATACGCTTGCTTAGCTAGCCCCGTATTACTGTATACGCTCCTACTTTTATCCTTTTCGCCCTCGATGTATTCGGATCGTTTACAAATAGGTTGAAAAAGAGACATGTGAAGATCATAACGTGCATTGTTAAATTAATACCTTCTCTTCATCGGTTAGCTGATCTTCGAAGTCTGCCATCTTGGCTCATTGAACTGTTAACAAAGCAGTCGCTTAAGTTGCCAGGTATGACACATCCTGCATGTATTTATATTGTGTTTGATTGTATGACATAACATATACATACATTCCACAAACGACAGACACAATTGAGTGGTTTCTGTTTTCATCTTTCATTTAATGAATACATTAAGCGGAATAACATGTCATATATTCCGCAAATGCTTACAACATTTCTAACCGAATGCTAAATTAAATTAAATTAAAATTATAATAATAAATGTGTTGTTTGTGCATGTTTCATATTTTACAAAATAACATATCAAGCTTGATTTGCAAAGTTACAACTTTAATATTATATAAAAAGCTAATGTCTGTAACCCAGATATTCTCCTAATCTGGCAACCCTGATTCCTTAAGCAGGAAGAACACAGTTGTCACGTGACGACAGGCCACCACAGGAGCAACAAACCAACAATTTCTCCCCGTGGCGTGACGGGATGGTGGAGTTAACCTTCAGGAATTTCATAACACGTGTTTAAATTTGTTTCCTCCTGGTTAGAAAAAAAAGCGAATACAAGCTGGGAAACCAAATTACACTACGTGTTGGAGACTTAAACAACATTGGCCCGTTTAAAGAAAGTCTCGCGTGTGTTAGCTCCTCATTTATAAGTGAGGGCTGTCAACATGGGAGGCTGTTCGGCTACAGGCTGTTCTAGTCGCAACGAAAAGGGGAAGAAATTGCATTGTTTTCCCCGAGATCCTGTAAGAAGAGAGATATGGGAGAAAATGGTTGGAAGGCGCAACTGGAAAGCTCACGACAGGTCGAGGCTCTGCGAGGTGATCTGTCTCCTTCAGATTCCCTTGGTCCTGACCCACACATCTCTGTATTCCGTTTGACCGTGCGAGGAACAATGCATTTTATTTAACGCATTACCAATAACATTGGCATATAGTTTACACACAAATGGCGATAGCTTATTTAAAAATGTCCTCATGGCAAACGGCAGTTTGTTTATTCAGTCAATGATTAGTCCAGTACGTTTGACTGAGTTATCGGGTATGTTGCCATGGGGAAGTCTGATCATTACAAACCCTTTTTATTTCACAGACATTGTTGTTAAACCCTATACATTGTTTGGAAAGTATAGCCCCTCGGGTTACGTTGCTGTACTTCGTTTTGAACTAAAATACATCATGCAAATGTAGCCTTTAGTTGTCTTTCCATATCCTCTTGAGATGAAAGCCATACTAATACCAGTTGATTATATAACAGGCATACGATGCCTAGTTGAGTATTGATATCGCATTATAAGGTCTTCTGTGTCTATCACTAGATTCTATTAAGGAGCTTGTCACAAATTAACAATTTTATTTGATATGTCATTATGACTCAAAATTATGTTAATTATGATCTACAATACTTATATTACTTGTGAACTAGAAAATAAATATTTGATACATATAGATTGTGTACATTGTTCTTCTCCCACTCATAGTCGTATTAATTATGCAGTGGGTCTGTTGCTAAGCAACTGGTGCCTCAACAGTTGATCATTTAAATATTTGGTATGTGAACTTGATCAGTTATGGAGAACATTGAATAGGCAACTAGTGAAAGTTTTCAGGTGAAAGTCACCTGAAAAGAAATCTGAAATTCTTCGTTTTTGATTAACTTTACCTTAACCTAAGGTATTGTCAATCATCATGTTGCTTTATAATCAGTTTATGTAAACAGTTTTACATTAGCTGATAAAAACAACTAAACCCCCTTTTATTCTGACCATGCTTAGGACCACTTTGAGGAGTCGCAGTACGAGTCCAGGCGAATGGACAACTTGCGGAAGTTGAAGCCCAATGCAATTCCAACAAAGTTCACCCACTTTAAGAAAAACAAGACGCTACGACAAATAGTGGAGAATTTAACAAAAACACTAGTTCACTCCCCTCTGCCAGAGAGACACAGTGTTGAACACTCCTATAGCCAGAGTTCAGAGAAGGGGCCCACAGAAAAAGAGGACAATGGTAAGTACTGATGAAATGTAAAATTGTGGGGGTATTAAAACACGTCTTAAAAGGGAAACGTCATGCTCGCTAATCAAATATGTGAGAGTACTGCTTCATACACGGTTTGGAGCATTGATGTCATTGGGCCGAGATTTGCATTCTCCATTGGTCTGATTTGGAAAATTACATAAATGTTCCTACTAATCCACATTTTTTGGCAGAAACAAAGTTTATGTTGCAGACTGCAATGTTTTCCCAACTACTATTTTCTAGTATAACTCTCTTATACTAGAATATAGCTGAGTTTGACGACTGGACCGTGTCCACATATTTCCATTATTTGAGATTCCCCCCGGTCTTCCACAAAGTGTGTCTGCATAGTTCATTGTGTGGTTTTCATAGGAAGTCATACTTGCTAGATGTAAGTAATCTGCATTCCATTAGCCCTTATTGGAATTTATTTTGTGCAAAATCCAATCACACAGCCTCACTTTGGCCAGCCATAAATTGTAGAGAGCACATTTTTATGAGGCAGGATGACAGCTATACAGAGACACTATATAGTTATGCATACAAACTTTATTAAAGGATGTGGTCTGTGTAAAACTATTTATATAATCTGTAATAATAATCTATCGATTTTCTTATTGCTAACTTTGAACTTTGGGTTCCCTTGCTTTAGTCAATAGAATCAATCCATACGAATAATTCTGGTATCAAATGCAAAACAATGACAGTTATATCTTAATATATTTTTTGTCATTATTTCCCATTGTAGGGTACCTCTTCAATATGGACGATGGCCCAGGCGAAGCCATCCTAAAACCGGAGAATTTCGGACTGCCTCTGCATTGTGTTTTTCTACGACCACTCGACGACGAGGACCTACCACTGGCCCCCTGCGAGCCCTCGCCAGAGCCGCAATCAAAGTACGCCAAGGAGCGCGGCGAGTCAGCGACGAACACAAACAATGACCCGCTGGGTTGCGAGATCGCACACTTGAAGGACGCCATGAGAAAGAAGGACGAGAGGATCGGCATTCTCCTCAGAGCAGTGGTAACGGAGCGGCGGGAGAAGCACAGGCTGGAGCGGGAGAAGCAGAACCTGGTGCAGAACATTGAGAAGGTGTTCAACGCCAATCAGCTGGCGAGGCTCGGCCGGAAGAGTGGCCGAGGCGTCAAGTGGTCGAGCGAGACCATGGAGAAGGCGCGGCAGCTGCGGGCGGCATGCGGGGCCAAGGGATACATGATGCTCAGGGCACAGAACCAACCGCTGCCGTCGTTACGTTGCCTCAGGAAGCTGACCCCCCTGAGGAGGAACGGACTGGACAGGGTGGGACAGCGGACCGCAGGAGGGGTGGAGAGTTTACAAGCCGCCATTGGTGCAAAGGGTGCCTATGCTGGAATGGAAACGCCATAGAATGGCTCTGTTTAGGTGTGATGGGTCATTCACATTACATATGGATTAGGGCTGGGCAATATGAAAGTATTTATCAAATAAAATAATGTTCGCGTATGACACGGTTTCAGCATATCTGAATAGCTGCTTATGAGAATAGAGAAACAAATCCCATGTTAAAGAATTTCATTCCAGTTTGGAATTACGTGGTATGATATCATACCTCAATGAATGAGTTTTTCAATGAAAAATATGCCTCATTGTGAATTTTAGGACATACCTCAGGCTCTCATTAAAATGTAGCCTACTGTAAAACTGTATCATGCTAAAGCATTATGTTAGTTAGAAAGATAATATAAAATAATTGCCCAGCCCTAAAACAGACTATAGCTGCCTTACAGTGCAAGCCTTTCCCTCATCGCTAAACCATGGGGTCTGTGCCTGCCAGCAAGATACATGTCCACACTAAGAAGCAGTTCAATTTTGTTGGGGGTTAGTTTAAGTTTACTCACTTTGCTTGAGCATATCACATAGACATCATATTAAGATGAACAGATATGCATTGTGCACAATGTTGGATGTCCCTTTTGCCTTAGAATAAAATTTTGCATATTTGTGTGCTGTAAATCCTACTCTATTTTGGATTATAATTTCCACAAGGTAATGCTGAGATTATTCCAAACCAATGTGTTTAACGTTCATGTTTAGCAGTCCACTGTACACACTAGTGCACAATGTGTATACACTAGTGTACAGTGTGTACACACTTGTGTACTGCTAAAAGTGACGTAATTTAGGAGCAGGGCCAGGAAGTTTGCTCTACAGGTAAGGTGTGGACACTTAAACCTGAAATGAATCATACAAACAAGCTAAAAGTGCTATAAAGCCAACAGACACCAACTTCAGTGTCCCAGACAGTTGCCACTTGTTAATAATACAATATATTCGTGCTTGCTTTTGTTCTGGAGGAAACCATACAGTCTATGGAAGAAACGTAATTCGACAAGCCACTAAGCGGCAGTAGTACCTTCCGAGCACGAAGTCCGGCCAACCCGAGTCAGGAGAGAAGAAGAGCATTGTGCTAGCGACTGGAAAGCGGCGACGAGCTAGATGTTGGCTTTGAGATAATCTAAACTAAAGAAGGATAAGAAAAAATTGAAGGTAAATACAAATACGTTGGTTACAAATGCACAGCAGCAAATGAGACGGGTTAGCGATATTCATGCACATTTTCAGGCGAATGAAAATGAACGTAGTAAACGGTGCCATTTTTGTTTAAATAGCTAACAGCTAAATGGTTAGCTAATGGTGGCTCTCAAAACGAATAAACACGAGGGTCCGGTTTAACCAGCACCATCGTACTGCACTACAATACTTGAGAGATGAATGTGGCGTGGTTCAAGTTAAATGCGGTACTAAAGATGCAGCATAAATAAGTGTAATTAAACCGACCTCATTCATCACACTGGCGCCCCATGCCAGCTGACGGCGCCTTGGTGAAGCGACCCTTCATCAAGGTGAGCTCACCCATAACGAATACAAACTAAGTCGTCTTCAACAAGTTGAAATAACTTTTGAGCAGAAGTCATCGACTAAAATGGGTTACCGAATGCAAGTATTTTATTCATGCACGACATGGGTATTGTATTGCAAGACGAAATGTCTTTTTATATTATGACGCAAATGCGATGGCGTATTACTTTAGTTTGCGTTGCAAAATATGTTAAAATTAAACTATAGCTAATGTTTCCTATTCCTACGCAATATTTTGTAAAGAATTATCTGTTTTGCTGAAAATGTGTGGCTTCATTTATAATTAATTCAAATTAAAGTACAGTAAAAAATAGTACTACTTTAATACCGGCTGTTAAACCACATTGAAAGTAAAATGAAATACATTTTATATAGACAAAAAAGGTCATTTCTATTTAATGGATGAAAATTGCTAAACGGTGAATAGGAATAATATAGAAAAATAACCTGTATTTTTATCCACCAAAATCCTTTTTCTTGTACAGAATTATCAAGACACCAGTTTATTATGCGGGAGCAACACACAGGACAGCCAGAGAGAAAACAAGGTATGCATTGGCTTACTCTCAGAACTTTAAAACATAAATAATATCAAATTGCAGTTGCATATCTATTTTCATAATATAATCTATCCACTAAATATCAAATTTCAATACTATGAAACCCAGTTCACATAAATGCAACATGCAAATGCTAAATTTTGAAAGGCTGCATTATTGACTGCCACCATCTCATAAAAAAACAAAAAACACTTTCAAGTTATATTAATTTAGTCTATCAATGCAACTACTGAATTGAAACGTTTCATGCATATGAAAATTGGTTACTGAAATAGTTCTGTAATCTAATAATTTTGGGAGACATTCCCAATTCAATAAAATTTCAAGTTATTGAACATTTCCATCAATTGTGTGTATCTTTTGAACTAAACAATGGCTATGAAGACAAAGGTCACAGAACTAAAACTTCATCTTGGAAACCTCATTCGTCAGCATTTCTGCATTAAAGAACATTGCAGAATATACTTTTATTTATGACCACAACAATTTATGTTTGCGTTAATCAAATTTATACGAATCTGAAGTATTTTGCCACTTTTATCTGCTGACCCTTTCTAAAAAGAATTTGCGATTCGACGCATCAAAATGTCTACATTTGACAGCATTTGAATTTCGCATTTTGAATTTCTCAATATTGTTCACAACTCTAGCCATCTGGAAGTAACATTTGTCCATCCATGGAATTCTTTTCTTTTTCTGTTGCCCCACTGATACTTTGCAGGATTGTGGACGGCATTTTAAAGACGCAACACATACGTACGAGCAAGCATTTTAAAAACATTTAAAAACCGAAACCTTTAAAAGGAATCCCGTGGATCTAGTCATGTCTCGCCGAAGAAGCCGCAGCTCGTCTCCAGGGAATTTTTCCCGCTCCTGCAGCAGTAAAGATCCCAGAGATATGGAGAGGAGGATTTTTGTCGGCAATCTGCCCACATCAGACATGGAAAAGAAGGATTTAGAAGACATTTTCAGCTCATATGGAAAGATAATCGGTCAGTATTTGGGGCTGTATTCCAAAGTGGGTAAATAGTACGGACACATTTTTGACTAATCTATGTCTGGTAGGATTGTGTTTGGCTATGTAATAGTAATTGAATCATTTATTTTTCTTTTCTTTTATATTATTCTTTGTGTTCTCAATTGCATGCATCAGTGTTCCCTCTGTGCCCATTTATTAATATTTTGAATGACTTGTGGAATTCATAAATTAAGGTAATCATTCTGCATTCGACTTTAATAGAACAAATAACACTATATGACACATTGTCTCTTAATGTTAACTCCATTACAGCATGGACATTACTTTCACAGGTCTAACATCACCTGACTATTTATATAAAACTTTTCGTTAAAGGACGATACCGGTCTGGGTGATCAAACCATACTGTCTCTCCTGGCTTCACTAAAACATCCATTAACAATATAATTTATCAAAATTATTTCCTTGTATTGATTCTGTCGAAGACCATTTAGCATGCAACGGCATTGTAGTCCTTTCGTCTTTTGGAATCTATATCGAGTCGGTCAGTACAGAGTTTGTGGACAACGTAACAGTGGATCGCCATACAAGTACTTTACAAAATGTCTTGTCACAAAGCCCAAAGTGCTATATTGCGATTGTTTACATTTGTGGCAGCCGCACAAACACACACACTAAGTGCTCTTGGGCAGAATCGGTGCAGCAAAGTGATTTCTGACTAATTGTATTGGTAGTGGGTGTTTTATTGATTGATCACCCAGATCAGGATTGTCCTTCAAGTAATGTAACTATTTGCTGAGCCAGTGTTGGGTGAATGCAGAGGGAACACTTGTGCTTTGTCAGACTGTTATTCTAATCGGTTACAACCGACTGTTGCCTGAGACGTGTGTACCACTGAACTAATCCTTTTCCAGGGGTGTCCATGTTCCGTGGGTTTGGATTTGTGCAATTTGAACGTGTTGAGGAAGCGGAAGCTGCAAAGGCGGGCCATAAAGGTCGAATATATAAAGGTTATAAAATAGGTAAGACCAAACGATAATGGATGTGACTGACTAGCTAAAGAAGAAACACTCATTATTGGTTTAAGTAAGGTAGGGCAGAGTAGCAGTAATAAACAGCAAAAGGAAACACTGTAGTACTGATGTACATTTATTAATGCGTATGGAGGAAAGTTAATACGTCATTAAATGTGGTTGTGAAACGGGTATCTTTGAATGTTTTACTCGGTATTTTATATGCAATAAATAGAAATCTTAACAATCTGTCTAAACAAATTGTATCTTGATTTTGTTTTCTGTTTCAAGTGACTAAAACCAAACTATTTCAGAAATGTTTGTTCTTGATCGAAGCTGTGTGTGTGTGTGTGTATATGTATATGTA
The DNA here is from genome assembly GCA_900303225.1 of Laemonema laureysi. NCBI lineage: Eukaryota > Metazoa > Chordata > Actinopteri > Gadiformes > Moridae > Laemonema > Laemonema laureysi. The sequence goes on along the minus strand of OMNS01042788.1, from coordinate 6,719 downwards.
TATGTATATATATATATATATATATATATGTATATATATGTGTGTGTGTGTGTGATTGATTACATTAGCATTGTGTCGTTCCACACGGCTACAGACAGCTTGCAGTAGAAGGGGTCTCCCAGGGACCGTCTCAGGGGCCGCTAAGCATGACAATAATATTCTCTGTCTGTCTGTCTGTCTGCACATGCGTTAGCGAGTGTGTTGAGTGAACGAAGGGTGAACGTCTAAAACGACATGGTTTCATTTGTATTGGTTCAGGTTACGAGGTTTAACGTTTGTTTTTTTGTTTACTGGTAGTAAACAGATCTTTTGTTTACGGCCGCAGATTTAGTTTGTTTGATGAGGAAACGACGTTAAGATGTGCGCTGGTTTCCCTGGTCGGTAGAACAAGGCGTTAAGATGTGCGCTGGTTTCCCTGGTCGGTAGAACAAGGCGTTAAGATGTGCGCTGGTTTCCCTGGTCGGTAGAACAAGGCGTTAAGATGTGCGCTGGTTTCCCTGGTCGGTAGAACAAGGCGTTAAGATGTGTACTGAGTGTTCCAGCCCAGGTCGACCTGTTTTGGCAAAAGCTTTTCACCGGCGAGATTTCCATTTGGGGCAGACGACACAAAGACAAACCAAACAAAATGGCAGCTGCTTAACGTTGTGGCGGGAAGGCGAAGCTGGTCGTCTATCTGAGGAACAGGAAGCTGGTCGTCTATCTGAGGAACAGGAAACTGGTCGTCTATCTGAGGAACAGGAAGCTGGTCGTCTATCTGAGGAACAGGAAGCTGGTCGTCTATCTGAGGTACAGGAAGCTGGTCGTCTATCTGAGGAACAGGAAGCTGGTCGTCTATCTGAGCAGGAGGAACAGGAAGCTGGTCGTCTATCTGAGGAACAGGAAGCTGGTCGTCTATCTGAGCAGGAGGAACAGGAAGCTGGTCGTCTATCTGAGCAGGAGGAACAGGAAGCTGGTCGTCTATCTGAGCAGGAGGAACA
>OMNS01041955.1:12211-15648 GCA_900303225.1 Laemonema laureysi | reverse complement strand
TTTGAATATTACATAGGGCTGAAGGAAAGACTGTTAGGGGGGGCTTAAGTTATTTGACTCAAGAGGAGTGTTTAGTTGAGCACATACTTAATTGAACTCACAAACTGATACCAATGTTTCAGGTGAATGGAAATTAAATGAACGTGACATCCATGTCACGCAAACATCAGATGGAGGTCAGGGAGTGAAATGGAGAAGGTCAAGCAGTGGCACTCTGTTATGTAAACCGTGTGGAACCAGATGTTGCAGAATGGTACCAGAAAAAAAGACAAATATTGGAATACTGGAATCGATCCGTACTGTTTTAAAAAAACAACTATGATTTATCACCCGATATTAACAATGTCCCTGCTATGGAGTCAGTAGCCCTAGTACATTACCATGTACTGCAGACCTCGCACTACATCGGAAATCAAATGAAAGCCTGGAGGCTCACACGCGATACTTAGGATGGGTTGTATCAATGGTAAACAAAAACAACCTTATTATTATAACCTTATTAGCCTATTATAACCTTATTAGCCTAGCTAGATAGCATCGTATCATGAAACCATGAGGCTTGAACACACCATCAACCTACAAGAATCTTATATCTTATATCCACTTCCTGCCCTCCATCTCATGGTCACTCCGCTGGTGTGACGTCATCTGCAAACAACCGATTGTCTATCACTATGAATCACAAAGTATTTACACGGTCAATACATTTTATATGGCATTGATTGGACCTGCTTCAAGCAGCCCTTTCAGACCATGACTTCCACATGACAAGTCGTGTGAACAGAAAAGATTCTCCGCCGTCGCTTGTAAACCTGAGGCAAACCAACAGAAAAGTCCCCTGTGTCTGTGTCTGCAGGGAGCATTTGTGCATGGTGCGTGTGTGCTGTCTGCTAGCAGGGCGCTCAGCACCAGCGATGTGAGTGATTAGTAATTAAACAGCAGCAAAGATGACACCACGGCTACTATTCTACCTGCACAGACACACGCACACACACACACGTCACACACACGTCACATGCGCGCACACACACACACACACACACACACACACACACACACACACACACACAGGTATATGGGTGTGCAGACTGACTTCAGGCTGATTACCACAGGTATGAGCGTAAACACACAGACACAAGCACACACGCACACACAGACACACACAACGACACACACAATTAAACATTGGGCCAGTGTGAAGTCGCGTCTGTGAACGTCCATTAGGCTCGTTTTTGAAATACATTGTCTCCCTGTGAATCCCGACCCGACTTTAACTGAGCAGTGAGCAACTTATTCTATTCAACTGAATTACCCATCGATGCGCTCTCCTATGAGCATGAGCATTTTCTAATTTGAATTGAAGACAGTGACAAAATACATATATTCCCGCTTTTGTCAATGGCCTTATATCAACTACGACAAATGTATTGTTTAGTGAGGCTTAAAGCAGCAATAACTTATTTCTTACGACCAGAGGGGTGAAAATATCATAAAACAAGCAACACCCTCGAAATACGAACACCAGAAACAGACCTCATGGTGTTGGAAGGCTGGAAGCCATGGTAGACACCCATCCTCGCGTAGATCTAGAGGTCATCAATAACATCAATAACTACCAACAATAACAACCCATAGCACTGATTCAATCCGGTGGTACTGAAGAGGAGAGACCGAGACCAGTGCATTGAGGACATATAAGTATTGACATATAACTCCCTCCCTTAAAGGAACTTGATCCGTCTTCCCCACATCCAGGCCAGAAGATTGACACCAATTTCATGTGTGTGTGTGTATGTCTGTGTCAGAGACATCTACGGGCTGCATGTTATGCACACTATGGAAGTGGGTGGAAGCTTCTAGAATAGCTAATGTGAAGTGAATTCCACTGCATTTCAAAATCAGTGTATTTAAAGTATTCATCTTGTGTATTCACAGCGAATGGAAATAAAAACACAAAAACGTTGTGTTTTCCAGCTACTTTCCGACCTATCTATCTGTCAAATCACTTACTTTACCCATTTTACCCACCCAGCCTGGCTGCTAGCAGCTAACTGTAGATTTGCCTTTACTGGACGCACAGAGAAGAGGAAATATGAACACAAAAAGCAGTCCTTGTGGCATTGGAAGGTTGAAAGAAGCTATGGGAGGGACTGAAAATTGTCAACGCAGTAAAAAAACAAAACGTAATAACTCACAGTGGAACAGATGGGATAGCATCAGCCTGGTTCGCTGGTGGCTCAGGGTTGTGTGAGTAGGACCCCATAGCAGAATGACACCTTTTGATGGCAAGCAAGCATAGTGTGCAGGGGGGGTTGTGAAAGTGGAAAGATTAGTGCAGTTTCTTTGAGATTAATAGTGCAGTTTTGTCAATGTTAGGCTATGCGACTTTGCCCCCCCGAGGCCGTGACATCGTCAACGTAACACCTGAGAGAGACACCTGTGTGACAGAGGATATCTCCCGCTTGATCAGGTCTCTGACTTGACCTTGAATTGTTCAGAATGCCAAGCTGTGAGATACACTGTACATCCCCCAGTTTGTCAAGTTTCCAAGTACTTTATTGACACCAGTAGAGAGACACACACACACACACACACACACACACACACACACACACACACACACACACATACACACAGATGGAAGGTGCCATTGGAGTGACTGAGGCTGAAGGTACCTTGTTCCATCGGGTGCTCCCTTACCTCTTTGGCTCCTTTCCTTCCCTTGACGGAGCAGATGGAGAGGCAGAGGCGCGCTGCGCGGGGGATGTCCGGGATGTACATGTCGTAGGTCAGCCACTCGTTCCATCTGTGTATACGTGTGTATGTGTGTGTGTGAGAGAGAGAGAGAGAGAGAGAGAGAGAGAGAAAGAGAGATAGAGACAGAGAGAGATAGTAGGGGTATGGGCAGGGGAATGCAGATAGAGAAACCATGAGACATGACTTTGCATTGGAGGTGCAACAGGACGAGTCTATTCTCTAGAGTTTGTACAGTGAAACTTGAGCAAACCTCAGAGCACATGAACTCTTTATTAGCCGTGGGGATTTGTCACATGGATGTCTGTGGCTCTTATTAACAAATGCAGCAGCGTAGGTACGCAAGATGCATGGACAGGCTGGCTGGCGTTGGCGAGTAATTCATTGCTGCAGAACCTTACTGCATGCACATATTTATAGGGATGAGAAAATGAATGATTTTTCCAAGGCCACATACAGAGCGGCTTTCAGAAGCTCCTTATTTAAACTCAAGCCTTTCTTCTCTCTGTACTATTAATAACCTCTGTTCATGAAATTTTCATACCTTTTCAGACAGCTTTTCAGATGGAGGAAAATCATCTCCATACTTTCACAGGCCTGTGCGAGAACCGTACAGTATGCAGGTTTCTTTTAGAGAAAACCTTTTACTTTACCTTTGATATTATATACGTTTTATTTTGTTT
>OMNS01041955.1:4711-7211 GCA_900303225.1 Laemonema laureysi | reverse complement strand
TTGACAGGTAACGTCTCTCCCAGGCCCCTCAAGCCCAGGCCCTCCCTCCTTCCTCCGCCTCACCTGTGTGACGCTGACGAAGATGTAGGAGGTCTCATCCTGCAGTAGGTGGTGGAGGGGATACTTCCTGGCCTCTCTGAAAAGCTCGTGTTTGATGGTGATGAGTGTGGCCTCACGCAGGCACTCCAGGGTCAGGATCATGCCGTTGGGCAGCAGACAGTCCACCAGGATCCTACAGAGACACAGTAGCAGCAGTCTACCTATAACTATATAACTACATATATATAACTATATATAACTATATATATATATAGTTGCTAAAGTCATAGGCCTACTACACATGAATCAAATTTCCTCTCTGGGATTAATAAAGTACGCCTAAATCTTATCTTAACTATTTTGTTAAATAAATCATAATTATTAATAGAATATGTATTGCACTCATTTGTGGCATTATTAGTACGAGCAATTTGCTTTTACTCAGCAGCAATGGTGAATCTGTAACAGGATTTCAAACAGATATCCTGTTCTAAAAAGAGTCAGCAAGCTGGCATCTTAATTATTTATTTATAACAATGACGCTTATTCATCACCATGTTAATAAAATATGTTCTTCTTAAGCACATATTTACACAGCGGTGAATCAGCTCACACCACAAAAGTAATACAACCGCGTAAGAGGAGCCGTGATGGTTGTGATGACGCAACACATAAGACAGACGCCCAGGAGAGGTGACCTACCTGGGGGGCATGAGGTGGATGCCCCATAGCTCCCCGGAGGACGGCCTGGGAGGCATCTTCCCCGGCTGACCCCCAGCTCACTCACTCAGCACCCACCAGCTCCACCACGGGACACCCCGCCCTGTGAGACAAGACACTCTTCAATCAGGGAAACAGGGAGTTTTAACATTTGTTGGGCACAAAACTTCAGACGAAAGCATATAAAGTTGGTGCTTTTTCTCTAATATACCAAAACATATCTAGACAGTGAACTGGGAATAGAAATACGACTGATATCCATTCGAATTCCTTAACTACAGACTTTCTCTCACTCCTGTCTCTCTCACTTCCATCTCTCTCACTCCTACCCCTGTACCCGACACCCCTGTATCTCACACTACTGTGTCTTACACTGCCTGTCACTCACACTCACTCCACTATGTCACACAGTCCATCTGAAAAAGACGACACGAGCTGAACCAAACTTGAGGACAGCAATCAAGACGGAACAAAGCATTAAACATTTATCTGTGGACACTGACCTGCGCAGCATGTGGTTGATGAAGGTGGAACAAATAGGGAGCTCAGCAGTACTGTCCTCTTTCCTGCAAGCCTCTTCCCAGTTAACTGGCTAAAGCACTACTAGCAGCAAAACACATCGGACTAGACCACCGTTCACATCTACATTACTACTATAAAATGTCCTTGCCCATTAGCAATCCAAATAAGCTAGAAGCTAAGAAGCTGATTCTCTACTCGAGAGCAATACATATACAGTGCTGTACTCATGGGCAGGAGGACTCATCGTGTTGATCAACAGCAGTTGACTGAACATTCTGTCAGGATATGAGAGTTCCAGGGACTCTGGAGACCACAGATGGAAAAACACAATCCCCACCACACTGATGACTCGACAGCTGATGGTGACACAGCGATGACAATGTGAATACTGGGAAGTGACCACATTGCTTGTAGTCAGACGCTGCTTTGAACATGACCAGAAACCATTGGTTGAGGAACGTGATGAGAGTTAAAGTATGATTAGAGAGTGGAATCAATCTTGGCCTTTCACTCTTCCTCCACAGTGAAATACTGAATTCCAACGTGTTATTATGAATGAGTTACTGTAATTACAATAGTGACAAATCTACTGTATATGATGTATATGATGTCTTTTGTTAATACTTCAGTGCTATACAGCTGATTTTGCATAGGACTATTTTGTACTCGATCATTGCATGCCATGTGTGACTGTCTTTCTCTGATTTTGACTGAAGAATGTACGGGTTTATCCTGATGTGTCAAGTAAGTGGAAATGTTGAAATGTTGGAAATGTCTGACAAACTGTAAATATACTCTAGTTTGACTCAACCAATGCCCACAGGCAAAGTAAACGGACAAATGTTTTGCAATTTCATCAACATATCCACAGAAATAACCAGGAGAGAATCTGGACCTACTCCTCCATTAACAAACATAGCTCCACCAGACTTGACTAAACTGTATTTTTGGCATATGACAGATGGTTAACAACAGCATGACCTGCACTGATAATAGAAACCAAATTTTCCTAATTTGGTTTAAATGCAATAATACCGCCAAACAGTGGAGACTTAAAACACATGACAATCTCGCAGTCAATTTTAATATTGCATAGTCCCACTGTGAGTTATGGATATGGATAATGGAGTGTGTGTGTGTGTGTGTGTGTGTGTGTGTGTGTGTGTGTGTGTGTGTGTGCGTGCGTGTGGGTGTGTGTCTGTGTGTGTATAATATATGT
>OMNS01041863.1:2457-14690 GCA_900303225.1 Laemonema laureysi | reverse complement strand
GTCTTTGAAGGAAGGAAGAGCCTTTGCCCAACATGCCGTTACATGCCAGTGAAGTCGAGTTATTTTGCTTTCGACAGGAAAACAAGTCAGTCACCTGGGCTTTGCCCGGAATAATCTGAGCGGCAATAACAGCGGCAAAGTCGCACTTGGTGTCAACACCCGAATGCATCGTGAGGCAGAATGACACGACGTGTGTGGCGGACCGCGGTCGTAGCGAAGCTAGCTTAGCTCCTGACTTCAGTGATAGAAGTGTGTGTTTTTCCCCCCACAGCTGGATCACACCCGTGTAACACCGCTAGTCGTACAAACTTAATATTCAGTCATATTAAATAATCATTTTAAATGGGACTTCTGATTTTTTTTTTTTTAACTCCTCCTCACGACAAGTGGGGCCATTAACAGTAGCCTGGGGGAGTGGGGTGCGGCAGTGGGGGCAAGAAGGAGAGACAGAGGCACACGACAGAGAGACATTCCCAGGCTGCAAGGGTCTGTCTGGGTCCAGAACTCTGTGGCTGGCTCAGCCGCCATGTTGGCATTGTGACTTACTGGCACCCCCAGTAAGCAATCAGGTCTCCAGCAAAACTCACTGCCAGATTCAGAGGCACAGTGAGGTTTTACTGGACAGGTCAGAGGAGGACAGGGTGCCACTAAACAGCTAGGTCTCCCTCCATCATAAACAACTCACCATAACCATTGTTAGTATTGTTAGTGATGAAATGATGGTGAGAATGGGAATTACAAAACTCTTGAATGGACAATGAACAATCATTTTTAACTATTCTGGAATCAGGAATCATTGCTTACACATCTCACACTGGGATTATGCTCTATATTTTAAATCGCTACATAATGCCAGTCGTGGAATTGAGATATCGAAGGTGGTCATCTGCAATTGAACTAGACCCCTTCTCTAGATAGGTGCATTGGTCAAAACACACCTGGCCAGTACGGGGATCGAACCCGCGACCTTGGCGTTATTAGCACCACGCTCTAACCAACTGAGCTAACCGGCCACATTGACAACAGGGAGGCAAAATTCTCACCTGACAAGTTGTGTGTCATAGTGAAGGCTGTGAGCCAGCATGCAAGAGAGGGCTCCAATGAGGGGGTGAAGGAGTGGAGCAGCAGGGCTGCTATAGAACAACCGTATTGTGCAGAAAACAAGTATGCAGAAGACACTGGCTTTCGTTTAGACTGGAACTATGAACAGAATTGTGTTCTCTGTACACCCAGCTGCTAGCTGTGTGGTAAAACGTAAGTCCGGTGATGCACCGATAGCTGAGCGATGATCCAAAAGAGCCCCTTGTCCGGCTAGCCACTGTGGAGCCACTTCAATACCAATAGAAATACAGGGTACAGGGAAATACTCTGACTGTACGACATGACAATACATGACAGTACATGACCACAAGCACACTCAGAGATCCTCATTGGCACACTAGTACGGTTTCGATTCGAGAGGGCACAGGAAGTTGTTGCTCTGCTATTAAATATACTATTTCCGTCTAGAGAAACCAAACACGTCATAGGTTGCGGTTTTATTGTACTCGGCTGACATTTGCATTCACTGCACAGAGAAGCACTATGAAACACTATTAAACTATTCACTCAGTGGGCGCAAATGACTACATTGACACTCATTTGACATTCATGAAAACGTTGAACTTCCAACAAGATCATTTACTAATGGGTAAAGAGATGCGTCGGTTATTACAATCTAACTGACCCTGGATTAACCAACAGAGCCACCGGCAAGCAGGAGTTTCAACTCAAAACTGGGAGTATTGTTGCTCCCGGTCGTTGCTACCAGCTGCTGAACACATCGGCGTGTAATAAGCGATCAACTTCCCAGATCCACCTGCAGAAGGCCTATGCTGTGTATTAGCCAGCTGTTACCAAGCCCACGCTATGTTAAGACACGACTTACCCAATAGCCCAGCCGGCCATGGCAGTGGTGGGTGGACGATAAAGTCGATGCTCCTTTATTACTTGCACTCTTTGTGACAGGCCGGCAACACCAGGCTGTACATGGCGTTGAAAGAATGTTAATGGTGTGCTCATTGCAAAACAACATACCAATCATCCAACACTTACTTGGGCTATCAGCCATTGTTGGCATTACCCCATTGGCCATTCCATCGCAGCTGCATGAGTATTATCTACTATGGGCCTACTGATATATTGAAAACACCAACACCCTTCGCTCTTAATGGGGATGACGGGAAGAGCATGCTCATCAACGTGTTGTTCTGCAAGACGCCAACCTACAGCCAAAAATGCACAGGCCAGAAGCTGAACTACGTGAAACAACATTGTTGACCTATGTCTGGGAACATGGCAGCTGGTTGGACCAAGAGGAAATGTCACATAACAGAGCCCGTGTCTACAGGACCCATCAAGAGAAAGTCCTGTGCAGTACATTTTGGATTGGAGAAAGCTACGAGTTTCAGAATTAGCAGAGATCACATTGGGAATTGATAATTTGGGAAATCCATGCTCACATCCAGGCCACCCTAGCTATTTGTTAAGCAAATGACTGGTAGTGAAAGAAGGGTAGGGACAGAGATCAACAGTTTCCAACGTCGAGTGAATCTATGGGTCGCACCAGATCAGACTCAGACAGACAAGAGAAAATCAAAGCTCGCCCCTTATCTAAACTAGTCCATCCCCACAAGGTTTAACATAGCTTACAGATGAGTGAAAGCACCCCTTTGGGTCGTCTGAGCTCGCAAGCAATGTGTTAAATCTGTTTATGCCCGATGCACGATGAGGTGCTCCACTACTGTTCCAGGTGAATGGCGATCGGCAGCGTTTTCATTAAGGAATGCCATGCATGAATAGTAGTGCATTTGTGGATCGTCTGAGCGCCCAGCACCGATTCTTCACTTCCAGAACAATTTCAAAGAACGACATGTCCAATATATTAGGTGTCTCTTGTAAAGCATAGCGGTGGAAAACGAGTGCACTTGAAGAACCATTCATTCATGTATCAAAGGAGATGTAATATATGTGTACCTGCATAAAGAGATTGGCTCTCTCCACACGCAGTATTCATCAAGGCGTGTTCATGTTACATCCAGTATATGTATCAATAACTAATTAACAAAACTAGTGTGTTAAATGCCGTTCCAATAATAACGACTGGTTTTTAGAATATGCTTTTAAAATATGATTCGCTTTTGTGATCAGTAGCCATCGCTTAAAAGCCAATTGTCAGTTTTCTTGATGACAATGTTGGCAACTTGGCCAGACAACGAGCCACGTTTTAGACATAAAGTGAAGTAGCTTGAACATTGACATACCTTTTTTTTTTTTAGCAAGGATAGACAGCTTAATTAACTTAGTTATCGAAATATTATCACGCCTGAATTATGGAAGAGCAAAAAAGTTGTGGCATAACATCTAAACTTCACTGGGGCAAAAAAGTTACTTACCATTTGACAAGTCTTTCAGTAGTGAATTACGTATCCGTTTGCAATTCTAGGCAGTAGGTCTAAAGCCGGATGCGCTTTCTTTAAAAAAACATAACTCCAGCAACATCAAATCCTAACTTTGCAATACAGTCGCTTCCACTAGATGCAAGCTGAGTCCATCCAAGCGAAGCCTTGCGGACGCGTGGTTGATGATTGGTTTAGATTTGAGAACAAACGCTGTAATTGGCTGGAGCGACCGCCAATCTCAGTCCAAAATTCCAAACTGTTCACGTGACATGTGAGGTGGCTCCTTAGGAAACAGCTGTCTGGTGATGGATAGAACGGGAAAATCTTACGCAGATGTTTTGCTGAATTGCTGTAGCTACACATATGTTGGGTGGAGGCAACGTTGTGGAATTTTAATAGCTGACTATATTCAAGACCGAGGGGGTTACTTTAAGTAAAGCAAAACAAAACAATGAACCATTATAGCTGACATTGTGTTCTTTAAAAACATTAGCAACACGACTGAAACACTTGTTAATTGCTTACCTACCACCCTTTATTTTGAAGTGTCATAACATTTTTCCTCAAATAAATCTCGCCTGCGGTTCCAACAAAGAAAATAAATGCAATTATGCCATCTAGTGGCAAGATGTTCATCTGCATAATGTGTAAAAAAAAAAGCATTTTAAAACGGTTTTATGTCGAAGTCGAACGAGCCTGTTTCCTCTTCAACGGAGCCACACGGCTGCAAGATAACAGTTTTGTGCAATCATTGGAAAATCAGTAATGTTAGAATTTATTTTGACTATTAGTAGATCTAATACCGGCATATAGAGTGTGCAGCTCAGTTTCACATCTTTCCACAAAGTCAGGAAGGCATTATATTCTACAATTATACAGTGCATTAAAAAAATTAAAAAGTAAAGATTATCTATCTATCTATCTCAAGTTCAACAACGTTAAAGGAATTAAAGTAAAAGCTGTAGTCCTTTTGCATTAATAGTCAGTCAATTGCAATGAGTAGGACTACACTTATGCGGTGCAAAAAACAAGCAACACTATAACATATTTTCATCACTCAAAAGAGAATACTTATTTCCAGAGACACTACCAATCCCACAAATTCTGGTAAAACAAAAGACAGATAGCATCACCAATGTGACCCCTGGCTAAACTGATCTAATTATGTGTAACCGAGTAGTAATAATACCTGTCTGTTGTCTGCCAAGGCTTTGTCTGAACATATTCAGACAAAGACCGCTTGTTGTCAGATGTCCAAGCAACCCTGCATACAACATGTTGCTTGTTACTCCGCTCCACTCGTTAGTCCACTTAATATACGAAGCACTGGCGGAACCAACTTGTTTGCCGGAATTGTTATTATTAAGTATAATTATTATATTATTGAATTCCGATAATATGAAAATACGTAGCTTTCAACAAGATGGTGTAATTACATCTGGAGTCAGGTCATAAAGCGGCTCTCTACTTCCTGATGAGAAGTGATAGACAAAAAATAAACACATTCTGAAAAGTAACAACCATGCTGCAGCAATGCGCATATTTCAAAGTAAAAGCAAAGAAAAAAATAATAGAAACTGCAACCATTTTGTTACACTGCTTCCTCCCCAGCTTCCTGTTATAGGCCAGACTTACGGTTTGCTCGGCCCTTCCAAGGTAAACAAAGAAAATGGTGTACAAATCAAGGCTGTTCAAAGAACATCTTCATCAACAATGTATTTGAACAGCATGATATAATCTACCATTATTTTTACATATATATTTATATGTAATTATTTTTTAATACAAATAAAATAAAATGTAATCAATTTGTGTCTTTTTTCCCCAGGCCCTTCCAAGACTACATGAATACAAGCAGCTTATGGGAGTTCCCAGCTAACTTGAATCGCCTCTTGATCACACCAGGCCACCGTCTACAATACTACAAATGCACTTGTCTTGTAAGGTTTGTTTGTATACACCAATGGTGTATACATACACCCACCACCATGTCTGAGTCCACCGACAAGGCCCCAGGCCTTCAGCTGGCATGGGGCTTAGCGGGCCGCCCCGAGTGCTCGCCCGGTGCGGGCTTGTTGCTGAAGTTCCAGTCCACGGGGTTCAGCAGCTGCATGGTCTTCTTGTGAGTCCAGATGGGGTTCAGCACCAGAGTGAGGAGGACAAGCCCGGTGAAGAAGAGGGCACGAGGGACCAGGGGATAGACAGTGTTGATGGCCCCCCAGTGGCTCCAGACCACCCACCACATGTAGTAGCTGAGCACCATGCGACAATGGAACATGTGGATCATCACCCACTGGTTGGCCCTCCAAAACATGCTGCGTGCCCAGCCGGCCTGTTGAGTAGACATGGAGTATGATGTTTGGATGAAAAACACAGGATAATGTCAATGCTGATTAAGATACAATAAATATTCATTTTATTGTCCATGTCCCTTATTATGTTTGTTGTGCACACAAAAAACACATTTATGGCTATGCAATTTATGACCGTTGCTACTCTTACTTCCTCTTTCTGAGAGACTCAGGCTAAATCTGACAGCAAAATAAATAAATAAATCATACAATTATGAGAATTATCACATAGTGTCAAACTCCACTCCTTACCTTCAGTAACATCCAGGATATGCAAGTGAATGGCGTGCTCACTTCCAGCAAGAGTGTAATCATGGGCAGGTAGTGGCCCAAGGAGTCCCAGGTGACTACACTCGCATATCCAGACAGGGCGAAGAAGTGATGTGTCGCCAAGGGGAGATCGAAGGACCGAAACGCCACATTGGAGGCGTGGAGTGCCACATTCTCGAAAATGAAGAATCCCGTGGCAGTGAGAACAGTAAACCACGAAAAGTCGTTTTTGCCACTCACCTGGTTTCTGGACACCACAGAGTCCTCAGTTAGAACACAGAGACCTGCTATCGTACTCTGGATGCCAAACGCCGCCCTCGTAGCTGCAAGGTTCCAGAATACCTTCTCCTTGGTTAGGAGGGATCTGTATGTCCGAGAAAGCACTACTGACACGAGGTGGCAAATGAGAAATATTGCCGTGTAGAAGGCAAAACCAAGACCCACGAGTTGAAAGCGGATGTCCCACGATCTGTAGTAGTCCATGTTTGACTGGCCAGAGCCGCCATTGAGAGACAGCGGGGAGACTCGCTGCTCAGTGGTCATTACTTCTCAAGAAGAGCGATGAGAAGGGTTGGTGGGACTGTATGCAAGGAGTCACCTGCAATTTAACAAATTAAGGCTTAAATAAAAATATATCAAAAACACACAACAAACCATAGGTTTAGCATGGGCAACGATCTACAAATGACAAGATAGCAAATCTAGTACAAGAAGAACATCGAACAAATCATTAGCCAATTACCACGAGATAAAGTCCACGAGCCTCTAATCAAAGCCACGATTATGAGAACAAAATGTGCACATTAGTGACTCAGCGCTGCGTCTTTATACTGTTAACCTTTCTATGCAAACATTCAACAACACTTCAATGGAAAGGCAGTTTAATTGGATTACCACTAAGACTCTAAGAAAATAACAACTTACCCTAAAAGATGACTTATTCATAACACAAGATAGCAGGGAAGAGTGAGTCGCGTTTCCATAACGGCACTTACATTTGGTCATATGACTTTAAAACCGGAAATACCGCCCACTGTATTTTTAGCCAATGGTGTTAACCGTGGTTCTACTGACTAGTCCTGATTGGTCAATGATCGCTCTGCTGCTTCTATTTTTCTGTTTTTTTTGTTGAGATTTTGCATACCTGTATGGCGATGTGCATTGCAATATGCATTGAGGTGACAATTCTTTTTCGCAAGTAGGCATACTTAGCATAGTTGCAAAGCTCTCCTGCATGCAATGTTCCTGTTAGCTAAACGTATGTCTGTATTGTATCTCAATATTTATTATTATAAAGTACATACGAAAAGCTATACATGTTTACACTGTAAGACATGCATAGTGTTGCAGTATTTTTATAGTAATTTATTTAGATTCCTTATGCATCTGGTGCATGTGGATCAAATTAGTAGTTGTTAATTTGTTGCTTTGATTATCAGCTGTAAGTTGCTGTAAGCAAAACATCTGCTAAGGTCTAGTAGGAACAGGGGATCGCCATGCACCCGGTGGATTTAGAATGAAACCTGTTTTATTGCAGCTCTGAAGGTGTCTAGTAAACACATTTGGATGTTCCCATCGTGAAAATAAGTTGTTTTTTTGTAGTAATTGTGATTTCTGTCACACACAAGTGTGACTCATGAACTTATTTGCATAAGCAATCAAGCATGGGGAATGGATTGAAATAGTTATTGTAGTGATTTAAAACGGCATTTTATTGCAAGATTATTATTATTTTTTTACAAAAGACGAACGCTTACTAAATGTTCCAGTCAGGAACACCATTAAGGCCATGCCTACCCCAAATTATGGTTTGCAACTATACAGGTAAAAAGGAGCGACAACCATAATTATTTCATATCATTTTCATTTGTGGATTGAGATGCTTCTTTTGTGTCTTAAAACAAATACACATATATACACAAACAAATGCACACTGAATACACTTAAAACAAATACCCCTCCACCATAAATATTATATTATTATGAACAATCAGTTAATATAGAAGTTAATATAAAATATATATCATTATAATATTACAATGTCTATGTTCTATGTGTGTGTGTGTGTGTGTGTATGTTCTCTGAGGTACAGTGATGCCATATGTAAAAGGTTGTTCCTGGAGTGTGTGATGGGTCCATCTACTGCAGTTGACACTTTATCCTCACATCTTTTGATTTCGATTTTTTTTTTAAAAAGCTCCCTGCAGACATAGGGCACATCCTCACACAATGAGGTCTCAAGCTCCTTTGTTTTCTTCTCTTGCCCTTTTCCTGCCTGTGCTGATCCTCTTCCAGTGCATTTTTAACAGGTGTATCTGTCCGAATCGCAGATACCCTCTTCCTTCTTTGTTTGGTTGTTGTTTTTTTCTGTGTCCAGCCTCCCCGGAAAGGGTTGAATGTTTGATGGACGATGGATTCCTTTCCCGGATTCATTCGCATCCATGCATCAACCACTGAATTAACCTGTTTCTCGAATGGCCCGTAAACACTGTCCAACGACTGTAGCTTATGTGAGCAGTGCGGTGGAAAGGACACCACAGTACCCGCCTCCCTACAAAAGTTGATGGTGTTGATTGACAGGTGGGAACTGTGATTGTCCAGGAGTAGCAGGACCTTCTTCTTCCTCCTAACCCTACATTGAACCTATTGAAGCTGGTTGCCCTAGCCAAGCTTGCTGCTTCAGGATTTCTGATGGAGCGTTTCGTTCCTCTCAGCCTCAATTTCCAATCTCTGTTGTGGCACTTTGGTTGTAACAAGAGAGCCTGGAGGAAGACCCTAACAGTTTGGGCAGGCCAATTGGGTGGCGCTTGAGCTATGATTAGGTGGATTTGTCTTGACACGAGTCGAGGTGCAGAACAGGCAGCTCGATGGACCAGTGGCATGAATCCGAATGCGGAAAGGAATTGAGGGAGCTAAACTGGTCAAAGCAATGCATTGGATCAGACTAGGTTCCTCTTAATGAAAGCAGTAGAACAAGTCTGCTCCAGTCATTGACAATTTATCCCATGATTGGGGACGTTTTTGTTGGTACTGCACAGCTAGCTGGTAGGCAAATATTTTAACTGGTAACCCCACTGCATCATCAATGCTCAGCTCTTAACATCTGTATCTTATGCCTACTCTCACGTTTCACCCATAATACACATCAGCTGCTGTGATCACCTGACCTCTAGATGGCTCATGATTGGAGGAATCAAAAGTATTAACTAATCCACGTTACAATCATACCCAGTCTCCCCTATCATATTTGTTTTAATACATGACGACAAACACTTTGAATGATCAAAAAAACCATCTCAACCCACTTGTCAAATGAAAATGATATGGAAAATGGGTTCATTTGTATGATTCATGGTTTATGGTGAATTATGGTTATCCCTCGTTTTTACTTGAACAGTCACATACCATAATGTTGGGGTAGGCATGGCCTTAATGGTGCTCCTGACTTTTTGACTTAAGTTGCGAATCAACATATCGCAGCGAATGCGCCTATATTGCAATACTTACAGTAAAAGTACGGGTAAAATGCATCAATCATTCCCATACACTCTAAGACTTACAGTAAAATATCATGCCCAAGCCACCATTCTTGAGTTATCGCCTCACTGTTTAGTTGACTGAGGCAACAGCAATGCTGTGGACGACAAGTCATACTCGAGTGCGACTTTCTTATGTTCATGTTAACTTAGCATTTAACACAATGTATGCTGACCAGATGCAGATACAGAGGGACAGACATTATAGTTTAGGTACCAGTATTTGCGAAACTATAGCCATACTATCTAAAGTTAAAGGCTACTGTTTACGTAGCCTACCCCTTCCCACAAATTCAATATTTTCAAAATTGCTTATTCTGTTTATTGTTGTTCATAATCTCTTATCTTTTCTCTCAAATCCCTGTCTTGATCAGTGGCCTGATGAATATAAATGCATACGGAATCCAGATGACAAAAGATTATTATTACAAGTTGATTCAAAAGCTGGGAAAATGTGGAGAGCCCATCGTCAATGGAGGTGAATATTTTTTAAATAAATTTCACTACAGCGAAAACAACTTCATGTAGTAAGATTTAAACTCTTGTACTACACTTGCCTTGAACAGAAAGACTAGCCATGTATGGAGATGAAGGCAGGATGTGATCTATTCATTTACTAAAGCTCACAGCTCTAACTTAATAATAATTCTTTTTTAACCACAAATCTTAGCTAGATTTATTTTCCTTAATCGTCTGAATGGAATCTAAAATTCACCGTGGTCAGTGTCTTCAAATGAGATTCAAACTCAAGTAGACAGAACTTGCCTATATGTAGGCAAATTAAATGCTTTAAATAAAGAGGCAGACAAAAGAGGAAGAATATTGACATTTTGACCCCCGCAGTTATAGTTCAAAACGTATAGTTAAAAAGTGTAGCAGGGGTATCACTTCCCTTGTTCAAGTTCCCGAAACACAAGTATGCCTTTCTTCCAAATCTTATGACTTGGTCATGTTATTTCATATTAACAATTTCTGCAATAAAAAAAAAAGAAAAGTAGAATAAATAAAAAAGTATATAAATAAATAAATAAAATAGTTTATTTAGATGGATGCTGTGTAGAGCGAAGCATACATAGGCGCCAAACTTACAATCGGCCCATGCATGTGATAACGCCCACAACCACTTGGTTATCCTTGCGTGTTGTAGTCGCCAGTGGTTCTGGTCACATTGCCCTCTACTGGCACATGTTATTTATAGTCGTATACATAGGCTGTCAATCCTTGTTGTAGGCGTTAGTGTCACGAGAGAGAATGGAAATCGAGGCTAGTGTCGAATTAGTTGAAGCGTGCCAAAGTTTTTTAAAAACTTTGGCAGTTAAACATTGTAAAACATTATAATTCATATGAATGAATGTATTTTTAATGTATATCATTCAGATATAAATAAAAGATTAATAATATACAATAGCCTAATAAAATATTATTTTATACAAAGATGATATCTAATGTATATTCATTCATAATGAATTAGGCAACTTTGCTGAAAGAAGACAACGCTCTCTTTAATTTAGTAGGGGGGTTTCAAGTCAAAATTGCAACCCAAAATTCTGTGCTTAAACCCAACGCAGAGACTCATTGTCCATGCTGTTGAAGAGCCACTCCTTACCTTCGGTAACATTCAGAAAATGCAGCTCAACGGCTTGTTCGCATCCAGCGAGAGCAGCGCAAGGGGCAGGTAGTGGCCCGTCGACTTCCAGGCGACTGCGCTGGCAAATCCAGACAAGGAAGGAAGGAAGAAGCGATGCGTTGCCAGGTTTAGATGGAAACGCCACATTGGAGACGTGGACAAAGAACAACCCCCCGTGGCAGTAAGAACATGAAAAGTCATCTTTTTCGCCACTCACCTGGTTTCTGGACACCACAGTCCTGTCAGAACACAGAGACCTGCTACCGTACTCTGGATGCCAAACGCCGCCCTCGTAGCTGCCAGGTTCCACAACGCCTTCTCCTCGGGTTAGGAGGGATCGGTGTGTCTGAGAAAGCGCTACTGACAGCAGGTGGCAAATGAAATATATTGACATGTAGAAGGCAACACCAAGACCCACGAGTTAAAAATGGACGTCCCACGAGCTGCAGCGGTCCATGTTTGACTGGCCAAAGACTACTTTACCAAAATAAAATAACGTTTTACAATGTTTTTCGACGTTATTTTCAGCAGCCGTTTATATTGCCGTGTGCCATTCTGAGAGTCTCATTATTGGTTGAGTCCAAAAGCTTAATTCAGCCCAGTTTTATTTACTTATATTTACATTTCTCTCTCTCTCTCTCTCTCTCTCTCTCTATCTCTCTCTCTATCTCTCTCTCTCACACACACACACACAATGTTATGGCAAATTACAGACCACCATACACAGTGTTAAAAGTGCAGTTTGTTAGTGTGTTTAGAACAATGTTGTTCTCTCTTATGAACTCAAGTACTCAAGATATCTCCAGTCTGGGCCTTGGTGACTGTCTTGGACCTGTCATACGAACAGAGGGTTAGCGTGACATATACACACACACACACTCACATCACACCAACACTCACACACTCACACTCACAAAACATACACACACATATTTGGACACCATACAAACCTTACTAATCCTACTAATGTTTATGAAGATATAAATTGCACATATAATGCACGCACGCA
>OMNS01041793.1:4001-33385 GCA_900303225.1 Laemonema laureysi | reverse complement strand
ACCTTGGCTCTAGTACCCGTGTACAGGCTGGTCTCTATGGCCCCACAGCACCTTGGCTCTAGTACCCGTGTACAGGGTCTCTATGGCCCCACAGCACCTTGGCTCTAGTACCCGTGTACAGGGTCTCTATGGCCCCACAGCACCTTGGCTCTAGTACCCGTGTACAGGGTCTCTATGGCCCCACAGCACCTTGGCTCTAGTACCCGTGTACAGGGTCTCTATGGCCCCACAGCACCTTGGCTCTAGTACCCGTGTACAGGGTCTCTATGGCCCCACAGCACCTTGGCTCTAGTACCCGTGTACAGGCTGGTCTCTATGGCCCATCTGAGTAGGTTTGGACACCGTAGGCCTCGACTATCCTAAAAATCTAAAAAGACCCTGTGTATGTAGTCCAAAATAATGCTAGTAATACAAATGGATTGGGGACTAATGCTCCATACGTCTTTAAACTAAGCAACCGAAGATACAGACCATTGATCTTGCCATATGTTCCATCTAATTTAGGATATTTTCTGAATATCATGACAGAATGTTCTGCATTTGACATTTTACATGTTGCCAACCCTTGATACGCTTCCTTAGTCACTACTATATATTTGAGAAATGGGCAGTTCAACATTTCAAGACCCATCTGAAATGGTACTTGGCCAAAGTGACTATAATTATACAAGAAGCTGATTGATTAGACAATAGAAATGAAAAAAAAATAAATGAAAAAATATGAAAAGCGTGACTCACCTGAAGTTGGCGAGAACAAAGGTGCTTGAGTCGTACGCAGGAACCAGCTCGCTGGGGACAGACGGCAAAACAGAAAGACATTTTGTCACTTTATGTAAAACACACAAACTTCATTTGCAGCGGATCAGAATAAATAAAAAACACAAAAACAGCTGTATATGCCATCTTTTCAACAACATCCCCTACAAAAGATAGACGGCGTTAGAGTGTTAATGAATAGATGAGTGACCAAGGACTTGACTGTGGTCACATGTGGTCACATATCCTAACTCAAGATCCACCCCAACCGTGCCAAAAAACCCTAAATACAATAACTGTGCGTTCTTGTGTCTGACACACATCGCTATGCACACAGAATATGGATGTTAGTGTTATTAATAGCATGATTCGTTATTGTTTGTTCGTTCCTATAACTATATAATTGAAAAGGTTATTGGAGGTTTAGATAGAAGCGCACTGTAGGGATTTTAGTTTGATGATATTCACTTGCAAAGCAAAATAGCTCTCTGATTTCTTTAATATTAGTCTTCTAAAGACTGGACATTGGACAATATTTGGGGGGAAAAAAACATGTTGAACATTTGATATTCAACAGTTTTTTCCTAATATGGACATCATGCGGCACTCGGGGAAATACGCCTGAAACATTGTCCAATGTGTAACCAAGACTAATCTGCAATAAATTGGCTCTCAATGAGCTATTGAGATTAGGGGGAAATATTGAGCGTCTAAGTGAATTCATCTCCGCTGATATAATTGTGTGTATCTGTCTCTTAAATGAATCAATCACATTTTTACAACCAGCAGAGTAGAGTTCTCAACTGCTTGATTCGTTATTATTTGTTTGTTCATATTATTATAATAGCAGTGTAGACTTGTCCCTCAAACGTATATGTCTCAAATTTTACAATATATATATAAAACTAACTAATTGTGTGTTCTTGTCTTGGACAAATATTGCCATACGCACAGAGAAGAGTTTTCAACTGTGTGAATTGTTATTATTCATTCTTTCATATAATTATATAATTAAAAAGGTTAACGTTGCCATTATTTTTATATACAACCTTATCTCCTACTAAACAATGTAGGCTTTTCCTTGTGTGATCCCTCAAAGGAAAAACACTTGTTCTGTCTGTGCTGGGGCACAATATCTACTAAACTTGGGTATTTCTTACTTGATCACCTCACGTTTACGTACAGCCAAGACAATGAATATAGCACATGATGAAGTCATTGTACGTTACGTTATCATTGTATATTTAAAACTATTTAGTTGCTAATAAGCTCGTAGCGGAAGTGACGTCAGACATCAAAAGCTAAGCAATGCTAGCGATCTTCTTGACTTCTTATTAAAAACTGTAATTTTTTTGTAACAGGTTAATAGTCTATATATTTTTTAAATATCCCAAGTAAATGAGGCATTTGGCGTAGTTTTAGGCAATAGTTTTGCAACAGTCTAGCGAGGCCGGTGGACCTGGAAACCCTTATTTGGGCAGACAAACTACGTGGGACTTGGGTGGTGTACTTCTCTCCCATCTCATTGCTACCTGGTGAAGTCCGGTGGGACCGGTGTGGTGACAAAGGACTGCATGGGTTTGCGGTGGACCTGCTGAAACATGAGCAGGATCTCGGGGCTTTTGGAGATCAGCTCGCTCTTACTGCAGGAGTGAAGCTGTTGAGAACATTCAAAAAGGAGAAGTTTGTCATCTCGACCATGTCCATTTTGAGTGGTTGGAGGAAAGCCTACCTGCTAGCTCTCACTAGCTGTATACGATGTCAAGGGCTAGCCAGGCTACACAGTGCACAGGTCACATTTCTCTCACACCGTTGGTTATGTTCATAAAAAAATTTAAATAAACTATAAACCCAAACAGACATTCAGAGAAGATAGCTGGATGCACGTACACTTGCCACCATTAGATTTCAATAATTGTATCTGTAGAATATTTGCTTATGAGGACACCGTGACAACCGCTCAACCACCAAGCCGAGAGATGGTTCGCTACGCAGACAAAAACAAGCAATTAATAAATTCCTCGGTCATGACATTTTGATTCAACATTTCATCTGATGATCGGTGTGTGAGGAGTTTGTTTAGATTGACACGATGTGCGAGACACTTGCTAGCACTGTCTAGCTAATTAAACTGGATGCACCTTTTCAGAGGGACAAAGTGAAAAGGGAAATATAAACCTGATGCTCCACTTCTTGAAGGAGGGACTCCAGCAACTCGGTCTCCTGTGTCAGTGAGGTCTTCTGGCCTGGTAAGAGGATGTGCATCTTAGACATTTTGTGATATAGAAAACACTTTAAATCTTTTCGCCATTTAAATGTCAGACCGACTGTGGGTTGATATGCATTAGCACCTGCTTGCCCACAAATTGTTGATGATGTGTTGGTGTGTTTATGCATGTTTTTGTGTGTACGGACACTTGAGCTGGGGTAGGCCTTCATTAGTGCCACTGTAGACGATGTTTAACAATTCCCACTCGCTACTTTAAAATAGTGTGATGCTCAACGTGACTTTGGCAGAGACTCCGACATCACCAGGCAACAGAGGAAGGGTTTTAAATAACCCAGGAGGGCGTGGTGTGTGTGTGTGTGTGTGTGTGTGTGTGTGTGCGCGCGTGCGTGTGATGATTACACAGTGCAGCCATGGCTTACCCATAAGGGTGATGAGTTTGTTCTTCAGCTGGTTGTCCAGCCGTGCGATCATCATCTCCACAGCGTTGCGGATCTCGCGCACACGCTCGTCTTTCGCCCCCCTCACCGCCTCCACGTTCCTCTCCTGACCAGAGCGACAGGCCGCATTGATGAGAAGCCAACGCAAGATGAGACGACAGAAAAGCCACTTCAACTGACCCAAAAATGTGTTTAGACTCTTCAAGGGATGAAGAGTTGAATAAATGGACAATATCACAGTTTTATTTAATTTATTTTTTTTAAATGGTGCCGTCTGTAAGATTTAAAAGCTACAATTTGATATGGATTACGCTGTACTCTAAAAAGGAATAAAGGAAATAAAGTCATAAAATCTCCTTGACGTTTATGTGTCTATACTTCTGACACTTTTTTGGATGCCATAGGTACAACGGAAGTCTTAAATGATGGAGGCGGACCGCGGTGAGCCAACAAGCTGCTCTCCGAACATCGGAAGCAGCCTCAGCTCATTAAACCGCACAGTTTAACGTTATGAACGGCAAGCAGTTTTCATTATACCTGGTAGGACAGAACACCGTCAAGGCAAAATAACCATGTTTTCAAACACATGATTGGACTCGGAAAAGGTAAAATGGTACTGGGCTTTGTTAACGGGACACAGTAGAACAGTATCTACAGAGCGACGTGCCAGTCGGGTAGCAGATGCCTGAGTAGCAACACTGATTTCAGGAAGACATTTTTCATGTTTTGCATTTTGGTTACATTGTACATTTTCTTACTAGTTTGTAACAAAAATAAAGTTGACAGGTATTAAGGTTTCGCTTTGCGCATTGATTTACAACAGCGATAGGATTGCTTCTACGACTACGTCATAGACCTGGCCAGCAAGGTTTCACTCAGGATTTTCCCCATGGTAAATCCCCATTGACAATTTTTCGAACGGTAATTAAGGCCAAACCATATCACATAGGTTCACATTCTTTGATGAGGGAAGAGATTATTTCAGTTATGTTACAACCAATAAATGTTTTACCGCTGAGAACATGTACTTCATATCGCAACTTGGTTTCCATGACATCTACTACACTACCCATAAGCCTAGGCAGACTGAGTAAGTAGAAGGCCTATTGTAAGGCCCATACTTGTAGTCCCATAGGACTACATGTATTCACCCAGGCGAGCCATGGTATAAAGAATCAATAATACCATATTGCCATCTAGGGGCTACCATCTGAACTACACCCAACTTGTGCGTGAAGTTAAACAGATAAAAGGACAGTGAAAGTGTTTACCACTTCCTGGACCAGGCTGATGAGCTCCATGAGCCTGCGGCGGAGCTTGGCGACCTCTTCGTTGACCTTGGTCACATGCTGCTCGTAGATCTCCACCAGGGGCTTGAAGGTGTGCCCCCCGTGCTGGAGTGGGGAACATTCATTTCATTAATCCCAAAGGGAATTGAAATGCAATAAAGAAAAAGGTTCAGATCCAGAATACTTTATTATTCCCGAATTGTTGGGAATTGTTTGTCACAACTGCTCTGCTCAAGATGGAAAATGATACAGAAATAATACAAATACTGAATAAAAAGAGTAAAAATCAGGGCTGTCTGATTTTAAATCAAGGGAATCATATAAAAGGCTGTGATCAAAAGACTTGTGATTAATCATGATTAGTAACAGTCAAGTTTAAAATACTAGAATTGACTTGTATTTCTGTGTGTGAATGTGTGGGGGTTGACAAATAAATATATTTGTGGTGCTGTGGGAATAATAGAAATGCATGACAAACTGGTTTGACGAAACAAGAGAACGGTTTCAATGACTCATATATTGTATAACAGATGAATGCATAAATTAATGCCACGGAAGGTGATACAGTAAGTAGGCCTATTTAACCAAAAAAATAACGGCTATTTAAAATGGTGCTGTAGGTAAGATTTAAGCGCTATAATTTTTGTGTAATTTGTTAGAAAGGCCACAGCCATCCAGTAGCTATGAGTGAGTGGAAAGGCCCTATGTCCATGATAAGCGTTGGCGTCAGCCCCAGAGTTACGCTCAGGACTGCCTGTCTAGACACGAGGCGATGCTCAATTTGCGCTGTCAGCAGCTGATCACCAGGTAGAGATGGCATAATCTCAAGTTAGATAGTTAAGGATATTCTGAAAACAAAAAATATTATTTTTGTTCCCTTGTTCCTTGTTTTCTATTGCTGTCTGGCAGTATAGCGGCATATTTCTGAATTATTAATGAATTCAACACTGTATTAATAATTTTATTTCCATGGTACTAGAACCTGATTGGTTGGCGCGGCTGAGCCTGGATCTTTGGAGCTTTGTGGTGGATATCCGGTTCAAGTTGACTGCACCTGCCTCTGTATGAGCCAATTTAGATTTTAGAATGCTCAGCTCATTTCTGACCAATCAGGGAATCTCTTCCCTGAATCCATCTTGTATGTCAATCACAGGTGCGTGAATGCAACACATCTCAATGGTGGAGAAACGTAGGAGATGTTTTTTTTGGGTTCGTTTGGTTTCATCTGGCCCTCTTCTGCTCCCTCTCTTTCCAACACTTGAATCTTACATACAGCTTTAACAACAATGCATCACTAACTTTGAAGGGACAAAGTAAACAGTCCCTTTTCATGAACTAGATATGACTATTATGTCAGTGTGTATGTCAGTATGATCCTTGTGTGACATGACTCCGACCAGTTCATCAACTCTACTTTTATTTTCACCAGTTGCTATGTGCATACAACGTTTGTTTCATCCAACAATCCGTCTGGAAGCTTTTTAAAACTAAATTAGCCATTTAGCAGACCAGGGTCCAGGGTTTTTTGCTAGCTGTTTGCATGGCAATTAATGAGGCATTGTGTGGCTACTTCTCTCAAAGTTGCAGATGGAAGTGCTTAGAGTGTGTGTGTGTGTGTGTGTGTGTGTGTGTGTGTGTGTGTGTGTGTGTGTGTGTGTCTGTGTCTGTGTGTGTGTGTCTCTCTCTTACCATGCCTCCCCAAAGAGCACACTGGTGGCAGATGCATTTCTTACAGGTCCAGCAGAACACACTGAGCTTCTCATGGTGGTTTTCACACCTGGACAAGACAAACCGCCTAACATTAACAATCATTACAGGCTATGGAAACACGATTACGACCAAATCATTCCGCTATATAGGCAAGAATAAAGATTGCATGGAAAATTCAATACGTACATTATTTTTGTGCTTACATTGTACCTCAGGGACATGCCAATCAGCACATTACCAAATGCTTGGCTCTAACAAAATACTGGAGTGGGCCATTTGCTTCCTGAAAGTGCAATGCAATTTCCACCCAAGCTATTAGGGAGTAAAGCGCGAAGGCCGGGCGAGAGAGAGAGCGAGAGAGAGGGGGGGGTCCTCACTTGTCCTTGTCGTTCTCCTCGTGCTTGGAGAGGTTGCAGAGCTGGAGGGTGTCGAGCTGCTGGGTCACCTCCTCGGCCCAGCGACAGTTCACCAGCTCCCTGAGCTGCAGCGGAGCCCTGGGGACCGGCACAATTCCCAGCGTTAGGACGCACCGCACTCGACACACTAGCTCAGCCCATCCATCACCTTAAAACAGTGAATACGACACCCTGCCCTCAGGCTGTCGCTACAATGTACCACCAATTAGGACTAGAGGAGTCACAACTTTGTCTGTGCGAACGCACCATTTTCGATTTCATTGAAACTTGCAAGTATATCGGGGCCTTAGCGAGGAATGCGATTGGCAGCATGTGGCAAAAAAATGATTTCAGTTAAACAATGACCACTGGAGCTCACCTGCAGTGTGGACATTGGGCTCTTTGCTCCGTCAGCCAACGCTGTCCAAAAGAAAGAGTACACATAGTTTGGTGGTCAGCGTGTATTAAAATGCATAACGTACAGTACAGCTTAATCCATACATTGGCGAACATCATGAGACCTAAGAAACACAAAACTGAGAATGAAGCAATTTTATGAGGGACTCACAGGAGGTTTGTCAATAAAATATATTTCTACCACCCATCTTACAAAAATACTGAACTGAACTGAACTGCAAGGCTACAATTTGCCTTGGAAAATGCAACACTTCCATCAAGTGACTCAACCTCAACTTCTTTGATGTTTTTATATTAATTTGTTCGCTGTGACACCCAATTTCCCATCTGGGATTAATAAAGAACCATCTTGTCTTAGCTCTAGTGAATCTGATAATATGACTTACAAGTATG
Source organism: Laemonema laureysi (assembly GCA_900303225.1). Taxonomy (NCBI): domain Eukaryota; kingdom Metazoa; phylum Chordata; class Actinopteri; order Gadiformes; family Moridae; genus Laemonema; species Laemonema laureysi. The sequence goes on along the minus strand of OMNS01041793.1, from coordinate 25,758 downwards.
TTGGCATGATCACTGCTTGTGCAATGAGAGACTCAACATCCATCCAGAAAAGCTGGTTGCACATTTGGAATACAGCCATTCGGAGTTTGGAGTTCAGCGTTTAACTCATAAAACATATATTTACTGTAGATTCAGAAATGAAGAAAGCCCTTGGTGTTCAGCTTACGTTGGTTTTAGAATGTCAAACAAAGGTGCAATCTAATTGGATGAGTTTCGAAGGTTAGTGTCAACCGGGGTCAAAGTTGAAATTGGTTGAACTTTGAGAGCAGCGTCAAGGTGGAGAATCCAAGTGGTCCACTACGCCCAGGGTAGCGCCAACGCTAGGTAGGGTTTCAACGCTCAACTCCATAGGAAAACATTGGCAAAGCCAGCGCTTAAAGCGTGTTGACCGCTTGAGACACACACCAATGGCATGTTGGGCTTACACGTATGCAGCTGAAGCAGCAGAGTTTGGAGCAGTGGGGACAGAGACGGGCGTCTCTCAGCTTCTCCATGCAGATGAAGCAGCGGAACACCTCTGCAATACTCTGAATACAAACATGGAAAAGAGGCAAACTGGATATCCTCTCATGAAAAGCATTAATATTAATGTCTAAAGGCATAGAAGCATATTTCCCAATTTCACCAACAAACGAGCTTGGCCCACAACGCTTACTATCTGAAAGGCTTCTTAACAATTCTAGCAATATGTAGGCCTAATAATTCATTGACAGTAACAGCACACAATAAAATTAACTATGTGTGGTGAGATGACGATATTCTAAAGGGTGTAAAATAAAATTTCAAAGCATACAATTTCATATCATAATTTCTCTCATAATTGATGTTCCAAGATAGTACCGTTCTTCCAGTCAATTCTAATACTGTACACAAAAATAAAAAAAGACATGTCTGCCATACAATGCATTTATACACACCTCAACACTTTGTTCGTCCATTTCTGTTCTTCTTCTCAAGGAGAAAAAAACGAATAAGTTATAACACGTTAGAGCTATCAGTCAAAACTGTATATACGTTACATATTTACTTACGTTAGCCACATACAATATTAGTCACAAACTACTTGAAAAGCTTATGACATTTGAGACAGTGTGTGCGACTAGCAAATACAAATAAGCAAGAGCATAGTGTAGTGAACATAGTTCTCTACTCATTATACTCATTCGAAGGGCGATATTTTTACATGGCTTTGTAAATTAAAAAAAGGGGGTAAGGCCCCAGCATCATCAGATGTTGGTTAGTGATTACGAACCAAGCATTTACGAGACAACAGTTCCCCAAATTAAAAAAGATGGCGATACAATTGGCCTTCATCATTAACTTGCATCATTAACGGTGTATGAGCACAACACACAATTATGTACGGTTAACGTTACATGCATTATTCAGACCCTTACCTAAGAACCCGGTGATGATATTAGCTGGTAGCTAAGTTACCTTACAAGACACAGTCTCTGTAGCTCCTGTGGGTTTTTGCAGACGTTGCAGCTGTAATGGTCAGTTAGAGTCACTAAAACATGCGATATGTAGCTGATAGCGGAGCATTAACACACATCTATATCTAAACCTCGGTGATGTTTCTCCAGGGTGCTTCTCATAGAGCCGTATCCTACACCCGCACTGCACTCATGAACAACATAGTCGGCTGCCACTAGGTGAAGCTAAAAACACAAGACACCAACACACACAACCCAGCGCTTCCGGTTTGATATCCCAGCCTTCAAAACAATGGCTTGGGTTGGTGCAAAACATGTAGAAGTTATATTACTAAGTCAAAATGAAAGAGGCTGAACAACATTGAAGTTGACAATACAATACAATTCCATTTTATTGTCCACAGGAGGTGGGAATTATATTATTTTAATAACATCTTCAAAGCAGAATATCAAATAGACCTATGTATTATACATTGTACTTGGATTACAAGGTTTACTAGTTTCCTTTTCAGGTGATGAGTTTTCAAGTTAAGATACAAGTATGGATCTGCTTTCAACAATGTTAACTGTAAAATGTACTTGTTTACCCATGTTTGTATGTAGGCTACTCTACATTTTATATTCATGTCTGGCATTACATCTCAAAATCAATACTCATTTTGTTTGTAAATATGTCTTTTTTGCTTCTTTTACTTATTCATGTTAAATGATGGTTCATATTTACAGTAGGTGATCATCTTATGGTGAAAAAGACAAAGTACACCCTATTTCATACATTTAATGAGGAACACAATGAAGATTGTAGGGCGTAAAGTTGTAGAGTGTGGCTTGAGTGTGCTAAAGTTAGGGGGTGCGAATTGGGACGCACACTTTCTTTAACCAGGTACATTTAGCATCTGGTTTAAAGGGCCCCTATTTTACCACCAGTTGTGAGTGTGATTAGCCATTACAAGCTGTTTCGAAATGTCACTATGTTACAATGACAATTTTAGTCACATGACAATTTTGAAACAACTTGTAATGGCTAATCACACTCACACCTGGTGGTAAAATATGGGCCCTTTACAATTTTTTATATTAACAGAAATGAAAAGTTGAGTCTGTGTATACAAAATATGCCGCTATGGTCAGTTGAATGGTTTTAAAAGACAAATAAAACAATACAACCGAAACAGTGAAAGTATCAAACACACTTTATGCAATTGGTATTTGAGTAAAGTTGTGTTTGGCATGGTGTACATTGTTTAGTATGGGTAACACATCTCATGCATTCCTCCTTGAGGAGACCGAGGTCAAGGCATTGCATACTTCACTTTATATCAAGTTCCTTTTTATTCCCATACAGCTAGGCTGGTGGAATTCAGAAAGACATAACGTTGGTGCATTATGAGGTGTGTGTGTTCAACGTTTCGACCACTTTATAGGTATAGTAAAACATATTTTTGGATCCTATATCCTGACAAGAGAGGGTCAGGCCCCAATGAGAAATACCTATTAAAAAAGGGGTGTAGGCCTATGTTGTAGTGCAGGGGCGTTAACACAAGAAAGGCGACTAAATCTGATGGTTGATCTTTGAAAAGAATTGGCCCAAATACTAAATCAGGAGTGCCACAGAGGAAGTAAAGGAGACATTTTTAGATGCCCTTGGTGCAGTGGAAAAAAAAATAAGGCTAACTGCATTGAGACACTCAAACCTTTTTTTATTGGACAAGACGAATCAGTACACTGTGAGTACACGCAGAAACATACTACCCGGAATGGACCGAATGCCTTAAAACACCCATCTCTTAAACAGTCTGGATTTGCGTTGAGAGAATACATTTTAAAACTGGCATTATTATTATTACTACCGGTATTATGAATCACAGCAACACACTTGTGACTGCAAGGAGATCAGTATGAAACATGTTTAAGACATGCTCTTTAAATCAGGTTTAAAGCACAAATATCCTAAATGTCTTTACAATTGAGGATTTCAAATGTCCATTCAAAAAGAAATGTTTAAAAAATATTTTAGACATTTCATCACAAACATACAGCTGAAATCGCTGCCACCAAAAATAAAGCATCATTATACATTTGTACAAGATTTACAACCATTACAATTAAATAGCAGTCATTTATCTACCAACCGATGAGCACTTATGTACTCGATTATTTAAAAACTACTTTCAAGCCAAAAAGCGGGACTGCAACACAATACATTATAACACATGCATGTATACAGTTTACCACTGAACGGTTGTGTTGTTACTTGTGTGCCCATACCTTCCCATCAACCTTGTAACTGAACGATATTTGAAATGTAACAATTGGAATATTGTTATGAATTTGAAATTGCAATGAACAATAACTGAAATAAAACTGTAATCGACAATAAACAACCAAATGGAAAAAGCCAGGATTTACTGGGAACTGGAAGGGATGCATGTTAAAGGCACCTTCAATACACCTGCCTGAACACCATGGCCATACAACATAGTGGCGTCCCCAGCACCAAGAAGGACTGATAAGAGGACTGGACAGTAGCGCCCCATTTTCCCTCATAGTAGCACAAATACAATTTTCCCTTTGACTTTCACTGAAGCTGCAGAAGCAGTCTTCTAGTCTACTGCCTGGAATAGGAGTAACTCTTTCCATACGTTAGTATTATTTCCTGCCAGTGTAGTGTCCATACTTTTTGTGATGTTGATAGTAGCTTGGTAATGCTCATTAAAAAAAATGATTTTTTTAAAATAACTAACAAACTAACAAAAGGAAAACAATGATTGAATCGGTGGGAGGACAAACTGATTGATTGTATGCGTCAGCATTAATCTACATGGTGACACATTCAGAATCTCAATTTGAATCTGTCTGCATTCACTTTATCAACTTTGTTTTTCCATTGAATAAAAAAAACTCAAAACTCTTTATATAGTGTTGAGTGAAACACATAAAGAGTTTCAAGTTCATGTATTTTTTTCAGAAAAAGCAACTAAATATATAGTGGTGTGGCAGATTCTGTTCTCTTCCCCCTTCCCCCTGAGAATTTCCCTTCCAGCTTTCACCTTACATTTTCTGCAAATCCAGCGTTTTGTACAATGGCACTTAATACCACACAAAACCAGTATTTAACAAAGTTGGTAGATGTCGATGGACAGATATCATACCAAAAAGTCAACCAGAAAGTCGTTCTAGTCCTATTGGAAGATCATAGTTCACTGTTTTGTGATTGAATAAAGCAAATGGCCACAATGTAATTGCGGGTATCTGCACTCTCAGATGATGAAACAGTGGTTGAGTCTGAAGTTAGGATGGAAACTTCGTCATGTCCCACTGACACCAAATGCTCCAACAATGCAGGGTCGCAGGCTGTGACCATCAAGCACCCTTAGTGTTAGGGTAACGTGTAATTAGTGCCTTTAGCTAGCCTCGTGGGACCACTCTGGTCTAGTTCACATTATGCTTCTCTCTGTGGATCAGTCTGGCCTCGAGCCAAGCTCCCAAAAATGAAAAAAATGATAGGACCAATCAGCACTAGGGGGAGGGAGTTTCAGTTCATGATAAAGCAATCAAAACAGTTTTATCTGAAATTGACTGAAGAACGATGTTAAAAGATTAACAGACATTTTCACGGGAGGCTTTTCGCAGAGGAGAATGTTTTTGCTTTACTTTCAAGTGGATTTGGCAAGAGTGTCACAGTGGCAGACTAATAGTCATTGCGAAACAGAAACTTGAATATCTGGATGGTCTCACGAGGCTAGGCTTTACCTAATCTAACAAAAAATAAAAATTAGGATAGCAAGTGATGAAAAATGTTAAAATTTTATATATAAATCTTGCCATTCCTTTAGTAAAATGATTTCAATCATTTGTTTTACCTCGGATTTATGTGAATTAGCAAATAGTGAAACCGGAACCAAATTAGCAAATACAGATGGTTGACTCCGAATCCTGTGGGGAGTTCAGAAGCTAATGTGTGGACTCCACCTCTTCTAAAAGATGTGGAGAGAAAACAGTAAAAGATGGCAAAATGAAAATAATATTATTACTTCTTTGTTCAACTCTACCTCTCAAATGCATCTCTCTGATTCTGCTATATCATTTCTCATGGTGTCGTTTCCCTAGTTAAGCACTTTGTATTGCCGTTTTGCACGACATGTGCTCAATAAATAAAGTTTGATTGATTGACCGATTGATTACTTCTATGAAGTATTCCTATTGATTTGCCAAACAATAAATATAATAACATTAGTGTGTGCGGTTTTTTTCAAGCAATACCTGCTTAAAAAAAAAAGAAATGACCATTAGTGTATGAGTTAAGGAAGCGGCCCGGTTCCCATCATCACCGTCTGCTGTCCTAGCCGGCGAACACCTGGGGTGTGAGCGGTGGTGGCAGCCGGTCAGTCTCCGCGTTCTCCGTATCGATGGCGGATGCGGGCGGGGGCCGGATCTCCAGGGGGTACCTCTCTAGAATGTCCTGCACCTCCCGCCGCACGCCCTCCTCCCAGGACACCAGCTCCGCCTGCAGGCCGTGGGCCGCCTCCATCAGCTGGTCCTGCCGGACGCTCAGGCTGGACAGCAAGTCCAGGTTATGGTGGAGCTGGGCCAGCACTGGGTTCATAGCGGTGGTGGTGGCGGTGGCAGGGCCTTGAGGTGCGGGGCCAGCGTCCAGGGGCCAGCTGCCGTCGTCTGTGGGCCGTCTGGGGGAGGCCTGGCCGGACATGTAGCGCTCAAACTCCTCCGTGGACAGGTTGAGGGACTGAGCGTCCAGCTTCTCGATGAACGCCACGGCACAGCACTGCAGCACAACAAACCAAGGGGAGAAGCACCGGGAGACGTTTGGTGAAGCAAGGTGAAGTGTCTTCTACATTTAGCTCAATCTGGGAAATTGGGAATGTCATGACACCAGACAGCAGTGAAATACAGCGATACAAAATTCCAGAATGGCGACCATGGTGAAAACCTAGCTGCATTACACGTCGCCATTTTCCCTCTTTTCCAGCATGTGCACAATGCAATCGCTGCAGACCAACCCCAGTAGTAGTAGCTCCATTATTATCAACATTTCAACCTCAGACACCTTAGAGGCCGTTTGTTGCGAGACCCACCAGGTTGGTGAAGTAGTACCCGTCCTCGCCGGTCATCAGCCGGCTGGGGTTGCAGAAGCGCGTGATGTACTGGATGTTGGACTGCAGCCGCGGCGGGTTGGCCTTCAGCACGATGTAGATGAGCGCCGGCAGGAAGTCGTCGGCGGACGCCGGCTCGTTCTTGGTGATCTTGATGGCGGTGAAGATGTGCTTGCTGCACTGCGTGATGCACGCCAGCTTGTCCCGCGGCACCCGCTTGGAATCCATCTCGATCACGTCTAGAGTTTACAGTTTACAGTCTGCGGTTTAGTTTAACAGGGACTGTGCACAACAACAGTAGTTGTTCTACACCGCTAACGGCTATCTGTGGCCCCTGGGCAGGAACACGTTTGAAAACAATACAGTTGCAAACTACAACAGTGCACCACAATTTACAAACAGCATATTTATACGAGATATAGATACTCTCCAGGTTGGAAAACAGTATCACACATAACAATAGATCAGCAAAAGGGCCATTTGTTGACTATAAAACAAACAACTTATTGTAATCAATAATAATAATAATAATACATATTATGAATAATGACTATGTATTATTCTTATCAACGGTTTCACCTGTTATTGCTTTGACAACATTGTCCGACACTTCAGGGATCTCCTCATCCATGGACACGCACAGCATTTCAATGGTCACCCAGTGCAGCGCTCTAGGACACGTACAACATTTCAATGGTCACCCAGAGCAGCGCTCGAGGACACACACAGCACCAAAGAGGAGTGTCCCTATCATGTACAGCACCAAGTGACATCAACTGGCAACCTTTTAACCAATCACAAGGAATCGCTGCACACATGCATGCTCTGTTCACCAGAGCTTTTCTTGTTTAATGATCAAATACTGTTTAAACCTAAATAGATCTAAACGTATAACTTAGAGCTTTACACGCTACAACATATTCAGAGAAACCAAGTCAAAATTGAATTTTTTTTTAGGAAATTCAGTTTAGAGTTTTTCGGGTTCTATAAGCAATGGCTGACATACCTTATTCTGTGCTGCGTGGCGAGGTCCTTCTTTTCGTCGTCGGTTGTCTCCGGGCAGAAAACACTCTTATACAGACGAGTCATGATATACTTCTCCACCTGGTCCATCACCCTCTCCACAGACTCAGAGGAACCTGGATAGGTCAAAGTAGGCCATTTAACTACTGAAGATTGGTAAAGAACGCTAGCCTAGTGAGACCATCCTGATCTCACCAGTGTTTCTCTCTGCAGATCAGTCTGGCCTCAAACCGGCCAGGGCCAAGGCCACAAAACAATGGCGGCGCCCAAGGAAAGAGTAGTAATCTAAATCGAAACCGGTTTACATGAAATAAACTGAATAACGATGTTAAAAGATTAACAGAAATTTGCAAGGAAGGCGAATATGTTTTTGCTTTACTTCCAACCACATTCGACAAGAGTGAGCGCAAGAGCATTACTTAGTTATTGAACCTGATTGGCTGGGAAGGCTAAAACGCTACATATTGAAGAGCAATTTCCATCTATATTTGTTACTAATAGATCCAAGATACAATGCAATGCCATCTTTCGGGAACAATAATACACCACACACAAAGTTTCTTATTAGTTAGTTTCAATCTAAAATCTGAGCAGGTCCAGACGGGAACCCTTCTTAAGCAAACCTTTGAAGTGGCTCATCAGACGATCCGACAAGTTCTGGTAGAAGTCTTGAACACACTCGGACAACTCATCGGCACCCAGGTCCTGCTAAAAACAACAGGGTCAAACACCTTGTTATTCATTCTGGTGTCACGTCAACTGGGAAACAACATTATTTAAACTGGGAAATGGGGCCCCACCTTCTTGTTGGCCATGCTCTCGATAAAGGCCCGGCATTGCTTATGGATCTCCCTGCCGGGTCTCTGCAGGTTCTTCAAGAACTCCAAAAAGTCCTTGGAGACGCGGTCCGTCTCCATGCTGGACTGCCGGCTGATGGAGGGGCTGGGGGACTTCCCCTCCTGGCTCTCTATGGAGTGAAGAGCAACAAGAAGGTATTTGGACATTTTTCCTCGTCGTCACTTGATGTTCTAGTTGGCCGACGCCTCTGGGATTACAGGGGAAGAACAACCACCAGCAAAGCTTTCTCTTGGCACTCTCTTTGCACTTTGCAAAGAGAAGGACTCGTCCACAGGGTTTCTCTTTGTTTGAGTGACATTTTAAAGGCACCCCATACACATATCCCTTGTTCGCACCAGGTAGGATAAGGAAATAGCCGGCATAATTCTGTACTTTAGAAGCATTTAGTAGTAGATTTTGTCAGATACTGTTCTTCTTCAGGTTCAACAATACATTATGGCTGACTAAGTACGCTGAAGTATTTAAGAGTCAAAGAAAGAAGTACTAATGTTAACATGTTTCAAGCTGAAAAATAGAGAATTAATTTGGCCATGTCCTTTCAAAATGTCTTGAGGGAGAAAAACACAATTGGACACCTACAAATAGAGGGTGTTTGAATGAGGCATTCAAAAGGCATCAATATCTGATCACAAAAGAATGTTTCTACTTTAATACTGGCGCCACAGTAACAATGCGACCATTAGAAGGGGACTAGAAACAATGCTACCATTAGAAGGTGATTAGCATGTTAGGAGGCAAAGCAAAACCGCATCACTAGTGGCACAAAGCAGCTCTACGTCAGAACACACAGTCCTGAATAGTTTGAGCAGTCAAACTATTCTATAGTCTAACATTATCAATGAATGGATAATTGCCCAAGCGATACCAAACGTGTAGATGATCAAGTCATGGTGGGCCCTAACGCCAACATCCGAGTAAACACGGAAACGTATATACAAATAAACAACAGAGTTGGATTCTATGAATGAAGGATGTTTGCCGTTGTGTGTGTGTGCGTGTATATGTGTGTTCAGGATGCATGATGGACAGTTAAGACAGACTGGATACCAACCTCTCAGTCTAGCCACCAGCGCTGCCAGCGACCGTTTGGGGAGTGGGAGTGGGGGGGGAGGGGGGGTGAAACAACGGGACAGAATGGGTAAGTGACAGTCAAAGAAAAACAACGTGTCAAACTGAAATAAAGCAAAAACACAAAGCACAACCAATTTGAATCAAAACTCAAGAAAATGCAGAGGAGTTTAAAAACGCTTGCAACAGAAGAAAGCCCCCCCGCCTGTCCGAGACATGCCGGAATATTCTGAACTTACCCAACCTCAACGCGCTTCACTGAATTAAAAGAAAAAAAAGCTACTTTCTTCAAGGCCCGGCTGACGCCATGTCTCTGAAGTATCCCGACGACGAGCGCGTCGTGGTACTGAGAAGTGAGGACTTCTCTGCACGTGCCTCACAATGTGACTCGATGGTGTGCACATAACAAACCCTAACGGAAACATGGAGACCAACGAGGTCACGGCTCACCGCTTGCAGAACGATGCAAACTATCTGGTCAGCAAAACATTTGCGTATGGATTTCTTTGCATATTGCATATTCACGGAGTCCTGAAATTTAGAGCATCATCGTATTGAGATGCCATGAAGCCATGTCCTTCTAGAGGCCAGCGAGATTACACACACACACACACACACACACAAAATGTAACCCTGTAAAATGAGACGTGGCTCACTCGCGGCCGGCGCTAAACCCATGACGTTACGACCGTTCTTTTGCTGCATGCAAGACGGCGTCTCCTGCAGGCTCTTCAATGGCATGAATAGTCTGAATAATTATATTATTATATTTACCATTTCATGTAAAAAGAGACAACAGACGCTTTTCACAGAGGCGTCATCGTAGGACAAACAGAGTGTTGCTCATAACACTAATTATGGGTCTGCTCCTTTCATGTGCCAGGGGAGCACGGGCAGTAGACTAACTAGTGAAGCTTCACCATTGCTGGTGACAGATAAAAAACACCTGCCTGGCGACCCAATGTTAATGCCAGGGGTTATTAAGAGGTCCCTTGGTGAACCAAGGTGCAGCGGGGCCCACAGCAGCCTTAGAGCCGTTACCTTCGGTAGGAGAACCCATCTCCCACGAGGGGGAGAAGATCCCTCTCCAATCCCTGAGGGTCCGGTCCTCCCTCTCAACAAGGCCTGCCAACAACATGGGTGGGAGGGGCCGCATGTGTTGCCATGGAGATGAGGATGCAGAGAACGCAGGGTGCAAGCAATAGAGGGGAGACAATGTGATGACAAACACAGAGCAACTAAAACCAAAAAGGTACAGGTTTATCATTTCATATTTTGCCGTGGTGAAATTGCACGGTATGACCATATTGTATCACCATAGACTAGACCTGACCATACATTTGTATAGTATGACCATAAAGCAGTCGCAATTATTTAATGCCAAGATATCAAATCAATTGGTCTGAGGCAAAATAGAGAAACCGTGTTGGTTTTAGTTCACAAAATAAATGGACAAAGTGGTGTTGGGAATAATTCAACATGTGATGGAATGGATTCAGCGAATTGCAACAACAGTTGTTTTGTTTTTTTCTGAATGACGCCGCAAAGCTAAAAGGAAAAAGATGACATGACAAGCTTAGCACAGACCTGCTCCCCACGCGGAGCACAGGCTGTTAACAAGCCAAGAAACCCCAACTGAAACCCAGATTGTGCTTTTCCAAGCGTGTATGGATGAGGTGGGGCCCTGGTGAAGGAGTAACGGCCCTCAAGGTCCAGCCTGTATCTCAGAGCTCTCAATGAATCATGTGCCCACGTGCTTGGGGAGGACTTGGCTATCACGTGGCTACTCTGGGTCGTTTTGAAAGCCAAACATCCCAAACTGAGACAGAGAGCGTTAACCAAACCTCTCCGACTCCAGTGCAGGCTGTGTGAAGGCAGGCATGGCTACGACGCTGGGTGTTCACATCCTACATGGGGATCCCGGGCCAAAACATGTGCGTGAATACTGGGCATCCACCTCCGTATTGGAAGCATTTACTAGGAATGATCAGCATCAATGTGCACTCAGTATAACGCACAAGTATCATGTACACACGGTATCATGTACACACAGTGCAGTACCTTTTTTGGGGGCCATGCGTGTGGAGGGACTGAAGAACTTCTTCACCGTGGTGACTTTACGCATCTTCTCGTTGGTCTTCTTCTCCTCAAACTTGGAGAAGGGCGCCAGGGAGGGGTGGCCATGTGGCGGGGTGGACTGGGCCAGGGGCTGGGGCTGGGGCTGGGGCTGGCTCTGGGGCCCCTGGCTGCTGGCGTAGGCCGCTTCCTCTTCTCGCTGCAACCTGTCCGGTTACCAGAGAGACGTGTCACGACTTTGTGATGCTTTTGTAAATGTTCTTTTTATCAAGACGCTTCCCTGAATGTTACCTAGATGAGAATAATTTTTTTTTCTGGCTGGCAGAGAGTACAATACCAAGCTTGTGTGTTTGCTTATACTGCGTGGGCCCAGCCATCATGGGTGAAGTGGTGAAGAATTCCACATAAAGTGGTGAAGAATTCCGCAGCGTTCCACAGTGTTGGGTTTTGGGTTTATTTCATTGTCCACTTAAAGGAGAACCAAACCCCAACACCAATTGCACATTGGTTTGCATTAGATGACCATGGATGCTATTGCATGCTTAACTTCTCATTGGCTGATATGGTTACCCGGCTGCTTATTGAAAGAGAATTGAACGGGCGTTTACAGTCCTGCCCCGCATTGAAAAAAACAAAACTTAAAGTGGTCAGGGGCTTTGGTTCTCCTTTAAAGGTTCAGCTGTTGCAGCCTGTGAAACCCTTTGTGTAAATAAATCAACGTTACGTACTTCTCTGCAAAAGCCCAGTCCTCCTGGATCTGCTTTTGCCGGGCGCGCTGGTATTCCTCCCTCCAGCATTTGGAGCACAGGCCCTGCCATGCCGCGTTGCCATAGTAACCACATCCCTTTTTGCACAGCAGCTCTGACTGGTCCACATGGATCCCGCGACGTTCTGTCCTCTGGCTCATCGTAGGCCGACTTGTCTGGTGAGAGCAGGTTCAACTGGGGTTATATCTTCTAGAATAAATATGTTTTACATGATGATGGGATTGTCTTGAGAATGGTCATTGAGAGTATTAAATTGGGATAGAATTACATTAGACTTTGAGAGGTTACTATTTTCCTTGTGTACGAGTAGTTTAGAATGGGGAATCGTATAATACAGCACTGCATACAAACACCCATACGGGCAGTGCATGTGTTAGAATTGTCTTCTCACGTGTCGGATAGAGGGCCAAATAGGAATAATGCTTCTCAATAGGTGACCAGGCCTACTGATCGTCGGACGAAAGGGTTGGCCACGACCGCCCGTGATATGCCGCTACAACACATTGAGTAAACAGTGTACGTACTGCGGCCTCGCCAGACGTACTGGTCCACTTCAACAAGTATACATATTCGTTAACACTGGAATGTAACAGTGTTTTACCTATTATCAGGGAACCATTTACCGACGTACTACGTATACTGAAATAGAAACCAGGTAGGCTATGGATTAAGGCCGATGTGTTAACAACGTTAACCTTTTGCTGTTAAGACGACTATGCATTATCGTGGCAAGGTCTGCAAACTATTACATCAGTAGCACTTATCGACTTAGCACTTATAAAGAACAATAACTTTGATAATAACGAACGTAAGATCATCCTTACCTCTCTGAGAGAACGTTATGAAGGACAGCAAAGCGAGGTTAACGCAAAACATCAACATTCAAACACCTCTTCCGGTTATTGTAATGCGGCGTTCAGGATCATGTGGAAATGTCCGCCTTTGCATGCACGTCGATGACAGACACGTTCGTATTTGTTATTTTGCTATTTTATTACGTCTGTATCATTGTAAGTTGCTTTATATATACGTATCCTAAATGGACAAATAGTAAATAGCTTTCAAGGACTGAACCTCAAAGGAAGGCCATACATCTGCTAAAAGGCGAATCCAAAGCTAAACGTTATGTCAGCAGGAAGTAGTCAACAAGCATAAGGAGCCCAGTGGGAATCACCCATACCAACCTCTCCCAACCAGACGAACTGAACCATTTCTCTGCTTGCCTTGAGAGGAAAAACATTAAACCAGCCACCAAACCCCCATATATGCAGTATTAGCTCTTTCACAGTCTATCAAGTAACACACAGTAAAGATTAAATTGTATTTACTTTATTTATGACATACTCCCTTTATTAGAGGGGAGCAGGGCACATTTTGCTTACCAGAAAATTGGTATTAGTAATAAGTAGGCCTACCGTAGAGAGGTAGTACATTTAGGTAATTGATTGGTCTATGCAATCCACATCCATGCAACTGCAAACTTGAGTGAACATGGACCCATTCAGACTAATTTGAGTTTAAATAATAAGGTTTAGCTAAGGCCATGAAAAAAGCAGGGGGGAAAAAAATCCAATTTAAATTCCTCCCGGACTGGGGTATAATTATTCCAAAGGCGGGGGTCTCTTCCCAGGGGGAATCGGATGAGACACAGCAGGGAGCACATAGGACAATTTACTCCTGCTCCTCTTCAATCTCCAGGGGCATTACTCACCATACTCTTCAGGACCAGTCTGGCAGAGTGGCCTGTTGGCTCATCACCTGCAAGTGTCTTCCATTACCAATTAATGAGCAGCTGCTCTGGAAAACCCTGATTGTGGACGTTGTCCTAGTTTGACGTGTCGCTGTCCACGGTGCTGAATTCCTTCTTCTATCGTTGTGGAGGGTCTTTGCTGCCTTGACCTACGTCGTATAATGACTAACCATACAGTACGTTATCAATAGGTCAAAGACTACTCAAGATAGCCTATATAAAACATGACGCAGAGATGGTTGATTTGTTCAATGAAACGTTACAAAATGTCTGTGTTGCAGGTTGAGAAGAGGGGGTTTCCCCTCTGCATGTAAACATACTGAATGAAAGTTTGAAAGCAGAGAACCAGTCTGCTGCAGCCATTGACATTTTATCCCATGATGGGGAATATTTTTTATTGGTACTGAACAGGCTGCTGGTAGACAAATCTTTTAACCTGTGATCCTGATTATCTGGATTTAAGTTCAGTCCAGATTCAGTCCAGTAAGTTCAGATTTAAGTCCATTTTTTACAGAGCCACTTTCGTTTCCCACTTATAATGAAATGGAGGATCCACACATGTTATCACCTGACTTCTAGGTGGCTCATGATTGGTGAATGGAAAATGTTACTCCCCGGTCTATGCTTAATTCCACTCAAATAAAATATCTATTATTATTAAAGTCTTAATAAATTAACCAGTGACCGTAATCAGTGCTCAGGAATAAAGAAAAAAAGAGACAGTGCTTTATACACACTAGGGCAAACAATATTCTTTATAAAATCCTTAAAATATACATCACTATTAGTACCATACAACATTGCATGACAACAATGCAACATAGTAAGACAAAACTGCCTGAAAGATTACATTATTCTGAATTACAACTGCTTATTAAAACAAAGAAAACCTTGCCATTAGCTTGTTGGAGCTACAGCAAGCAAAAAAACAAAAATAAAATAATAAGAAAACACATTCATTAGCTTAAAAAGGGGAATCAGAGAGGATAGTCATGAATGTACCATAGATATTGTTTACTGTCAAAACAAATCCAGGCGAACACAACAGCTATTTTGAAAAGGGAAATTAGACGAAAAAAGGTCAACTATATCTCATCACACATCGTATACTGTAGGCCTACTGTATATATTAGGTTCTAAAGTGGACATCAATGTTCATTAACCCATTGAAAATACATTTGAGCTGCACATTGTTTACTTAAACATTAACAGAAATTCCTTAATATGTATTAATTATGAATTCAAATGCCAAATTGTTTTCAGTTTTGTCAATTTATCAGCAAATTATATTTGTAGATATACTTTACATAGAGTTAAGTAAATTAATACATTTTACATTGAGCTGTAACCTTCAGACACTTTTCAATGAAAGAAAAATATTGAATATCACTATAAATAAAGTGGGGTGCACTGAATAAAAGGCACTTATAAACTGGACATCACTACAACTAAATGAATCTTCATTCTTAATTCATACAGAGCTGTAATATGTTGTCAAATACCATATCAATAAAGATAATGCAGAGCTAATTCACATGATTTGAATATTGACTTGTTTTCCCTATGCTCTATGTGGTAGGTCCAACAGTGAGGGTTGTGAGCATATAACGTACACAACAATGTGTTTGAACCTGGGGGCATACACTGTTATGCCTAAAAAACTTGAAATAAAAAAAAATAATGAAATAAAGTAATTTAATACAAATTCCTGGCAGAATGTATGACATAACTCTAACACTAATTGGAACGTCAAACACTTGCACAGAGCACACCAATTGCAGGCTTGTTTTGTTAGTGAAATCATTTTTTTGTCAACACCTGAGATTCTGGTAATTTTGAAGGGGTTCAACCAGCAGCTTAATAATGATGAACATGAAAGGTGCTTGCAGTTAAGTTATACTTCAAACATGTCAAAAAAACAAAAAGTCTATATTGGGGGAAAAAGTCTTGCCTAATCTATTACTTGCGCCACAACACCCATTGGCTTGGCTGGCACTAGGCAGAGACTTGAGTTATTTCTATTCTACTATGAGCCAAATTGCAAATTGTAAAATAAGATGTACAGTACAATGAAGAACACGTTTTCGATCTTGGGATGCACATGCAAATCCATGTGACAAAAGCTCTTCAAATATATATTGAGGCTTTAAGATGGTGTGTGCTCTAGTGCCACCAGAACAGTCTCTCCAACTGGAATTTAGTTAAATATCAATATGGCAATAAATAATCATAATAATCATAATCATAATAATACATAAAATCTTAGCCATAACTGGGTCCCTGTGGTTCCAAAATAAATATAAATAACTCACTGTCCACACTGATAGAATCAGTAACACAAATATTTACATGTGGACATACTGAATAGTTACACATAAAACAAGCTTGCTACATTGCATTCAGTTCAGTACAAACGTGTGTATCATGTTTCATTCACAATTTTACATTACCAAATAAAATTAATTGGAAATGTGAGCTTGTGCTTAAAGCTGAAATAGGCAAGTGAAAATAAAAATAAATATTCCATCCATTCCTTGGGTACATCCATCAATCTCGCTGTGATTGTTAGAGAAGCACTACGTGGTTTTCCTTAAAGTTCTGCCTGTTCTCAGCAGCTGTGATTCTACTGTATACTGACACCTTTACATCTTGTTTGTGTAAAACATGAACGTTTTCATTTCTGTATGCAATGCATTGCCACTATAAACGGTGCCAGTTGAGTAGAGTGTGTTTGTCAACTTCTTTCTTATCGTCCTGAAACAGGACAGAGCTATATGAATATTTGCTGCTGAACATTATCCTCTCTCAAGTCCTCATGTAAGTCTTCAACCTCATTATATATTTATCAGTCTATGCAGTAACAGGACATATCTGGAGCCCTCACTCAATGCTCTATCATGCTATTATTAGCCATCTAACTTTATAGTTAGTAGACACAACCAGTTCTGACATTTTGCGGTGATGTTTTTGTAACATGTTTTGTTTCTCACCGAGAACAGCTTTACAGACTTTAAAGGAGCCATGTGTGACAATGAAACGAGGCATTGGAAAATGGGTACAGCAGTCCAAATTCACTATATTGGAGAGAGTTGTCTCCGCCCGCCCCCTCCTCCTCCTCCTCCTCCCCAGACTCGAAACTCACGCGGGTTGCCAGGTTGAGGACACTGAACGAACACGAGAGCAAGACGAGCCGAGCGCAACATTATATTTGTTTCATATCTGGCAACCCGGGGTGAGCTTCAACTAAAACAGACGAGGAGAACATACTGGCTGTAACATTGTTGTCGGAGAAGCCAGTATTTTCAACTTCAATTTTCAACAGCATGTTTCCTTAATCTCTGGTGACATATCATGGCCATTTTATGATTTAGTACAGTACATTTGTTACATATAGCTCCTTTAAAGCATCGGAATCATTGCACATCAAATGCATAACACACCACAAGCCAAATGCATTACCAGCATCCACGTGGACACAGAATGTTGACAGATATAAATGACACCGATCAAATAAAATGAAATCCATGTTGTGATTCCATACCTAAGTTTTCAAACGATTTTAACTTCAGTATAACTTCAACATCCTCAGAGTGTACAAAAGAAGCTCGCCAAAACTCCACCAGCCAAACCTTGACTTATAGAGCAGCTTGTAAAAACTAAAGACAAATCATTACTATGCAAAAATGAGCATAGGAGCACTGTCTTGTTTTGACCCAATTATCCACCCCCCCCCCCCAAAAAAAATGGCACCACCCAAACCCTGCACCTTTCTGTCATTGGCCGACAGCTTGACCACCTTTACCACCATGTGATCTTGAATTCATAAATGGGCCTCTTGCAGTAGTAATGATTAATCAGATGCTTGTCACACACGCCGATGCACTGCTGCTCCGCGCTAATGCCCAGTTCGGCCAGGTCTCCCACAATGCAGTGCAGCAGGTCGTACACGTCCGCCACAGCCTCCCAGGGTCCGAAGGACACGTCCACGTCGCAGTGATGCTCAAAGAGTTTGGCTTCGCTCTCCGTGCGCTCGAAGCGCAACGAGTTGAAGAGCGGACGCTCGTACGGGGTGATGGGCATCTCCTCCTTGTACACGCAGATCTTGAGCTTGGCGAAGCGGGCCTTCCTCTGCATGGCCCGCAGTTTGGCAATCTCCACGATGCGCTTCAGGTTGTCTAGCGGGCACAGGGACAACATCGGTGTTTATAATCCATTACCATTGTTAAGTGTGAATAAAAGATTTAACGCGGATGTTTGGTATTCTCTATCAGCGGCGAGATTTGAAACCTTTACAGATATTTTGTCCAATGAGAACGTTGATGTCCGGACAGGATGTTTTAGCTTGTCTTCCCAGTGGACTATGCTGGCCGAGTTTGTGTTCGCTTGTTAGCCAATTGCGCGCTTACAGAGCCCCGCCTCCAAAAACATGATTGGTCTAAATGAATATGCGAAGGAAAGTGAAACGCCCCGTTCACCCAGATTAAGAGCTATCAGACTTTAGATTATCAGTCTAGAGTCTGATTTGTGAGCTCTCCAATAACAATAATAAGTGCAGTCACCTTTGTAGTAGGGTAGTAGGTCAAGAAAGGATTGGCGCACTTTCTCTCCAGTCAACGGCTGAATGTCCTCCAGGTTGTCCAACAGGGGCCCGATGGCGTAGTACTGCGCCTCCCGGTGGACTGCCCTGACTCGGTCTCGGTGAGGCAGCTCGCCCTCCCGCAGGAAGTTCAAGATGTCCCTGGATGGGGAACACAAGCAGACATCAACACCGACCAAATGTGATCCATTTACACCAAACCAGCAAGAGCCATTTTTAAAACCCACAGCTTCCACCCGAGCCGGTGCTGAGATTTGCTTTTTAGTGTTTGGCCGTGAGTCTTTCTCACAATCCATTTTTTAACTGCATTTTTATTTTGGTGGGGAAAAAAAGAAAAAGAACAAAGGCCAAGTGCTCGTAAAATGTCAATCATTATGATAAAGTGGTCCAGCGGTGCTCACCCAAAGTACGCCCCATCACGGTCAATAAAGAAACGTCCCTCGGCGTCGCGTGGAATGTAATGGCGTCCGCTGAACATGGCAGCCAACATGGTGTCCTCGTAGCGCCTCAGAGTTGAGAGGCGGGTGGTGAAATATGTGCCCCCGACGTTAAGAGGTATGACCTCTGGAAACTGTAGACAGTTGGAAGAGTGTGTATGCGTGTGTGTGTGTGTGTGTGTGTGTGTGTGTGTGTGTGTGTGGAGCCGGTTAAGTTCAGTGAAGAAAGTTGTTACACTAAAGCAGGTTAAGGTGCATCAGTAAAAAGGGACATACGATGACATAATGTAGACCTGCTATCACTACAGAATCTTATCTTATTGTATTATTGTATCTCCATCCAAGATCATGCTTTGTCCAGATGCACAGCCAGTCACAATAACATTTTACAAAACGTGTAAATAAGTGTTACATCTGTATTACTGTATGAACAGTATAGGCTTTACATCTACAGCCCGTATTTAAATGGATCAGTTGGCTTGACAGTGATCAGAGGTGACACGCCGAAGGGATTCCCCCGATTAAGGTAACCATTCCCAGCTAGGAGATCTGAGGGAACGCCAAAGCCATATGATGTCACTCATTTGAGCCAATTAAGACCGCGCTATGGCCTGCAAGACCAACAGCATCATCACACACTCTACTGGGGAGGACAACCGAGCAAGCCTGTTGCTGATAGCCTTGACAGGCTTGTGTCAATAGGGATTCACGTGGGTGTCAAAATAATAACATTCCCTTATTCGTGTTTGTTGACACACACAATGACATAATCATCATTATGGTTTCTTGAGGCTACTATATACACTTAGAAATAAACCCATGAATCCTCGTGTGTGTGCCACTACACAGGGATGGACGTAGCCTACCTCTTGCGATGAGTTTAAGGTCGAGCGCAACGCCTTGCCCAGGTTAAGGTTGGGGGCGGGGGTGGAAGGCTTTCTAAAATCATCCTGCGCAGTGTCCGAACTCGACATTGCATCGCCCGGTTTCTCAGAGTCACCAGCGGCCGAGAACACAACCATCACTCTAGGCAGAGGTAGAGCCCGTCTCTCCTGGACGAACCTCCTCACCCGTGAAGTAGCTGCGGGTAACGAGCTAGAGATACTGAACGAGTGACCCTGACGTTCACTGTGAGATGGTTCTTCTGATCCATTCGGCTGCATGCAAGCACCGACTGGCCAGAGGCCAGATGAAGTTCAATCGCTGAAAATAATGCACACAAGTGACAGACAACAACCGTCAACGCAGGAGGGGTGGGACCTGTCAAAATACAGCGCCAGTCCTTGTTTCACGCGTTGCTACAATCCGATGTGACATGGCGCACTGTGACACGTTTTTACAATTGTATGTAGGCTACACATTAAATACATGCACAAAAGAAAGGCTAAAACGTCATCCACTGACAGTTTTGTTTACCCTACTGTAGCTTATATACGGTATAGCTGGCGACTGCGCAGAAGGCCTTGTGCTGGATTCGCGTACCCTCGTAATTTGGAAGCTCGTTTAGGTTGAACATTACCAACTCGTTCATTCACTTAAGAAACATATATTTATGTTGTCGCAGTACATGTTGGCGTATACATATTTTAAATTATCAATATTATTTTATTTATATATACAAATTTGAAACAAAACAATCGCTGTACATATACGTGTGTGTGTGTGTGTGTGTATATATATATATATACACACACACAAACTGAAATGTCATTCAGACACTTGCACTATACACTGAGCAGAGGTGCATGTAACCTGCTTTGCTTTGATTATCCTTGAGATGTCTCTAGATCTTGATTACCTACATGTGTAGGTAAGGTTCCACAATTCACAGTAGCCTACATGTCAGGCCATAAAACAAATCATGAAGTCCAAGGATCTCTCTGTAGACCTCCACGATCAAATTGTGGCGAGGCATAGATCTGGGCAACCATTTCTAAAGCTTTGAATGTTCTCTGTGTTCAGAAATGGAAGGAGTTTGGAAGCACCAGGACGCTTCCTCAGGTTCCTTGAAACTCTGTAACCCGGCAAGAAGGGCATTGGGTCAGGGAGGTGACCAAGAACTCAACCAGGCCCTGACCCAACAACACTGATAGCATGGTCTGATGAAATTTTTTTACATCTACATCTGGCTGAAATTAAAGCACAAAATATTTTCCTCTGAGAAAAAAAAAGCCTTCCATGTAAATGTCTGTTCATCTTTTTACATTATCATTTGGTGTATTTAATATAAAACTATTTTGATTGCTTTGGTTGATTGCTACTTTCAATATTTTGAAACAGGCAAAATCAGGATTGTCTTACAAGGCTACTTTCCAGCAGCAGGGACTGGGTCACTGGTTAGAACTGAGAGGATGCAGCCAACCAGAGAGGTCTTTGAAGAGAACCTGCTCCAGCATGCACCAGAGGGGGCGCCACTGAGCCACGTAATGAGACCAATGGGAACAGCGTTTGAGTGGACCTTCTGCCTCAACAAAACAGACATACTGCAGCTTTAAGGGTCTCAATACTTATGTTATTATGTCTAGATTGACAGCCTAAATGTCAGTGTAGTACATTTTAAATACATCAATTTGCAACACAATTAAGTATTCAAAAAGGGAAGAGTGTGAATAATAATTTGGCAATAGTGTATAC